>WSYH01000146.1:23356-208356 GCA_036426205.1 Ascaphus truei | reverse complement strand
AGGAGATTCAAATCCCATAAAAATTAACAATGGTACCCGGCGGGGATGCCCCCTGTCTCCGCTTCTATTCGCCCTCTCCATAGAACCCCTGGCAACTACAATCAGAGACGAAAAGAATATTAAAGGAATTGAAATTGGAGAGACAAACTACAAAATATCCCTTTTCGCCGACGACATTATCCTAACCCTGTCCAACCCCTAGATGTCCCTCCCGAATTTACATTCCCAACTAGACCAATTCAGTAAAATTTCGGGATATAAAATTAACACGGACAAGTCGGAGGCATTGAATTTGTCATTAACAACATCCGAAGTTATGTTGCTACAAGCAAACTTTAATTATAAATGGAGCTTGACAAAGTTTAAATATCTGGGAATACAGATAGCGAGTTCCTATAAATTCCTATACCAATACAATTATCCCCCCTTTTTGAAAGGATAAAAAAAGATCTCCAGAGCTGGAACGAATATCAAATTTCTTGGCTAGGAAGAATATCCACAGCTAAAATGAATATCCTGCCAAGACTCCTATATTATTTCCAGACTCTACCAATAGACATCCCACTATCCGAAATATTCAGAACAGAATTTTCCAATTCATCTGGAAAAACAAAAGACCAAGGGTTGCTAGATCAATTTTGCTAGCTCCAAAGTATTGCGGAGGTTTGGGAGTTCCGGATATCACTAAATACTATTTGGCGGCCCAACTAAAACAAGTAATAATGTGGAACAACGATCCAACTACAAGTTGTTGGCTTGGGATTGAGTCGACCTATGCGGGACCTCTTTCTCTGCCGGCCGCTCTTTGGGCTGAGGGGGGGGAAGAGAGACCTTCGCAGAGAAATTAAAACTGGGAGCAATGAGGTGTACATGGAAGATATGGACTAGAAACAAGGGGAAATATCACGTGGCATCTTCCCCCACACTATTGACCCCTATATTTAGCAACCCCGACTTTCTTCCAGGCTGTCTCCCAAAGGGACTTAGTAAATACAAAGAGCTAAAGATGGTAATAGCCGATGATTTTATATCTAAAGGTAAGATTCTACCACTCCCAGATTTAGAGAAAAAATATCAAATTACAAATTTACCCGTATTTGGCTTCTTACAAATTCGACACTATTCTCAAAAGACTCAGTGTTTTCGGCACTAACAAAATTTGAGAGACTACGCAGAAGAGGCTACTACTGTAAAGGTCTGATTTCAGAGGTATATCTGGGCCTGGTGATAACCGCAGCACACTCTAAACATAGCTATATGCTAAAATGGGCAGAAGATTTAGATAGAGACGACTGGGAGGATATCTGGGAAGCAGCCTCCAAAACATCAATTTGTACCACAATAAAGACACACAATACAATACAATAAAAGAGAATATATATAAAATCTTATTTCATTGGTACCTAACTCCGAATAGGCTGAGTCAGATTTTCCCCGGGTCCTCAGATTTGTGTTGGAGAGGATGCGGGCAAAGAGGAGACATGGCTCATATCTGGTGGAATTGCCCAAAAATTCAGGGGTTCTGGATCATGATACAAACAATGATACGAGAACTCCTGGGGGTGGAGATAGAGGTTGACCCGCTGTCTTTGATATTATCTAAACCAATAGAGTGCCTACAACCCCAAGTGAATAAAATGATAAACCATGTCCTTACAGAAGCCCGCTGCTCGATTGCCGCTGCATGGAAAAAGATCAACGCTCCCTCCAAACAGACAGTAATGAGACGAGTCAGGGAAATAAAGGTAATGGAACTCCTCTCGGCACAACTTAGCCAAAAGGTAGATAAATTTCACAAGATCTGGGAAATTTGGCCAGAAGATTAACAATCTTATGAGTTGACCATCAAAGGCCAGATCTGATAACTCCCCCCCCCCTTCTCTTCTGTTTATCCCCACCCCTCATTCCTTGCTCTATTCTCCACTATCCTTGAACTTCTCTCAGAGAGATACACAAGGAAGCGGCTGCTTCCCCAATAAGTCGTGAAAAAGTTTTGTGGATCGCAACAAAAGAAAGTAGATATATAAGAAAAGAAGTCAACAATGCATTGTCCATGTTTAAATGTACTGTTTAATATTTTCTCTTCTTTAGATTGTGAATTTGTAACAGATATATGTAAAGACTTATTGTATGATGTCTATCTCTAGAAAAACAATAAAAAAAATTGAAACAAAAAAAAAAAAAAAAAGAAAAGGAAGCCCTAAAATCTCTTATGGAAGACAGGACCATCACCATAAAACAAGCTGACAAGGGAGGCGGGGTGGTGATTTTTGACACCACATCCTATCTGAAAGAGGCGGATTCTGTCTGACACCAACACCTATGAAAACCTAACCGTTAATCCCTCAGTTATATTTAAGGAAGAACTATCCCACCTTTTAGAAAAGGGTAGAGATTTGGGAATCTTGGACAAGAAGGAATATGACTACCTTAACACCACAAATCCAATAACAGCGGTGTTCTATTTCTTGCCCAAGATCCACAAAGACATCATCAATCCACCCGGTAGACCCATTATCTCTGGGATAGGATCTCTAACATCCAACCTCTCAGAGTACGTTGATGTATTTCTGCAGAGGTATGTGACAACCATGAGATCCTATCTCAGAGATACTACCCAGATCCTGAGCATTCTGGGAGGAATGCAATGGGAGCAAGGGTACACTTTGGTCACATCGCATGTGACCAGCTTGTATACAGTTATCGATCATAAGGATGGCCATAATGCAATCAAAAGAATTTTGGAAAACGACAAAGATATGCAAGCAGAACAGACTCAATTTATACTAGATAGCATTCATATTGACCCATAACGTCTTCTGGTTCAATGGGGCACATTTCATACAAAAATGCGGTATCGCCATGGGGACCAGGTTTGCACCTAGTTCCGCAAATTTATTTATGGACATATGGGAGACTGATACCATCTGGTCAGACCACCCCTTTTAGCGCAGATCTGGTCGTATTGCGGCGGTACAAGATTTCCTTGAATATATCAATACCAACCGCCTTAACTTAGTACTCACCTCAGAGTATAGTCAATAAACTTTTTCGATCTCACAATTTATATTGAGGGGATACTCAAGACAAAACCCTACTTTAAAGCGGTAGGTTGTAACAACTATCTTTTAAGGACCAGCTGCCACCACCAAAAATGGATGGAAAATATCCCGGCAGTTCTGTAGGCTACGCAGAAACTGCACCGACATCACAGTATTTAAAGAACAAACTGAAGTATTAAAACAAAGGTTTATACTGTACCGACAAAGTTTATTCTTACATTTGCCCGGTCTCGGCCACGGCAGATACCGGGCGCACGCCGAATTGTCCCGCACGCGCACCGGAGCCTCGGAGGATCGGTCCTCCGATCGGGGCATCCCCCTCCCCTCTCCGGGTCCACCGGAGCCCCCCACCGCCATCCCCCACATCTCGGGACACCAGGGCTCCCTTCGGGGAGCCCTGGGCACGCACGCCGTGTGCGCACGCTCCCGATGAAGCGTGACTGCGCATCGGTGACGTGCGGCACGCCGAGGGAATTCAATAAAAAAGCCGAGAAACCTCGCGGCTTGCGGCTCTAGCCGCATGAGAATAAACTGTGTCGCCACTGTAGATACAGTAAAACAGAACCAAATTGGAACAAGATGTAGAGAGAACAAGTATACTAAATAGACAAGATCTACTTAAAACTCAAGTGAGAACACAGCCCACGGAATTTGGGGTCTCCTTTATTACTCAGTTCAATAAAGACTCAGAGAAAATAAAACGGATAATTAACAAACATTGGCATTTGTTGCTAGACGATCCAATCCTAAAAGACCATCTGCCCTAACGCCAAGGGTAATTTTAAAAAAAGCAGCCAATATAAAAACAAAATTGGCACCCAGCGTATACATACAAAAAGATGTGGATACAACAGGGAGCTGGCTTTCACGAGCCACAGGATTCTATGATGTACCAGTTGCAAAGCCTGCAGACAAGGTTCTTCTGATAAAAACAAATTCAGATCTAACAACACAGGCAAGTGTTTCACCATGAAGCATTTTATAAATTGCAGAACTAGCCACGTCGTATATTTGCTCGAATGCCCATGTGGTCTACAGTATGTGGGACGCACGGCTAGGCCGCTGCGTGTCCGTATACTGGAACACATGGGAAACAGGCGACGGCATTTGCTTACACACAATGTATCCAAACACTTTTGCATGTACCATTCCGGAGATCCATCTGGGCTGACTTACAGAGCCATTGAACTGGTACCTCAAAATTGGCACGGGGGAAATAGCCTCACACGCTTGGCTCAGCGAGAATCATATTGGATCTACACACTCCAAACCATGTCCCCTGTGGGTTTAAATGTTGATATCGACATAGGGGCTTTTATTTAGTATATACCATGGGGTGTGTAGACACTTTTTTGGAGCCAAGCAAGCTGAACCACCCACTGTTCTTTTGCTTTTTTAAGCCTTTTTGGATTCCCATTGCATTACATTTGTTCTTTCTACATTTTTTACCTTTCTATCTTTTGCATTTTTTATCATGTGCATTATGTATCTGTTTTATCTATTTTATTTGTGCTCTTAATACATTTAAAATTCTTTTGGTTTAAAAATGTGAAAGATTTTAAACACTGATTAGTGTTTTAACCATGACCCTGTTGTACTAACTCATTGCATTTTTTAATTCTAATTTCAGACCTACAACTACATAATATCTATGTTTGCGGCAGTTTCTTATATATCGCCTTTTTTATGTATCGCCGTTTTTATGTATCGCTGTCCCCAATTTTTTAATTGAAAACTAGTTTTTTATTTCTCTTTACACACTCAGCAATAACCCCAATTATTGTTTAAAGTGTCACCCTAACTATATTTATATCCATGGTGTTATCCCAACAATGTGGCATTTTGTCCACCCGAGGACTCTCAAGAGCTGTAATATTGTTGCCTCTGATGGACCATCATAATTTGATCTTAATTAAGACTTAGAATCGCTTTTCTTTTTCATTTCTATTGCGGTACTGATTTATGCATGTATTTATTTTGATTTATTCTGATCTGTATACCATATTATGCTAAGACTATATTGGTGCCTCCAAACGAGATTTCAGTCACACAGACTTTAAAAGTGAATATTCTCAGCCTACACCTGATTGTAACTATATAAACCAACCAACATCCCCCAACGCTGATGGACCTGACGAAGCACGAATTAGTGCGAAACACGTTGTCCTATGAGTGTGGACCTTTTTGGACTCTGGCGGCTTCTGTACCCTAAATAATCCAAGTGATTTAGAACGGCGCTAAACAACACAATGTGCAAAATTCATAATGAATAAGGTGATGTGAATAATAAAATACATTGTAAGGTGAATTAGAAAAATTCTCGACCTTCAGAGGGAAATGTACACAATCCCTATGGTTACAGTATAGATCCAGGGTTTGAAGGGAGCAAAATTTCAGGAACACCCCAAAACAGAAAAGAAAAAATAATGGTGCAGTAGAATCGCAGATGACTAGTATAACAAGACTTGGCTCGTATAGAATGCCTACTTACAAACAGTAAGTGGAGAATCAGCATGTAACGGGGAACAGAATATGCAGGAAATCAGGAGGGCTTCCGTACCCTACCAGCTTGCGACTGACTCCTTCATTGAACTCCGGACGCGGCAGACAGCGGAGCTCACGGCAGCAGGCAAAACGGAACAGCCACACCTATCGGCTTAAACCCACAATATGAGTGGTTTTACTATGTTTGTTTTTATTTAGCGTTTGAATAAATACGGTATCCTAACTTATACGATTCTGGATATTTGTGGCACACACGGGATACCCACATTTGAGCGACTGCAAGTACGAGCATATGTGGGAGAACGTTCTGAAGACACTTAACTCCAGTTAATTAATTATCCACTGTGGATATCCTGGACACATGATACATAAAGCTTGGCCCCCTGCAGACGCACTTACTAGAATTCCTTCCTACTGTCTCTATACCTTCTCCTACCTACCAATTAGATTGTAAGCTCCTCGGAGCAAGGACTCCTCTTCCTTAATGTTACTCTTATGTCTGAAGCACTTATTCCCATGTCCTGTTATTTATATTATTTGTTATTTATATGATTACAACATGTATTACTACTGTGAAGCGCTATGTATATTTATGGCGCCATATAAATAAAGGCATACAATACAATACAGTCAAAGATACTGTTTGGGGCTGTGACTCACACATGGCCGTGTAAGTCAATATTTATTATTTGATCACTATCCCTCCATCCTGGTATCACCGCTGCACCTGACGCAATTAGAAGTGGAGCACTTAGGTCTGGGTCCCACTGCTTCCGACGGCCCGCACGGCAGCGGACCACCAGCCCCTTTCCTCTAGTGTGGAGGTCGCCGCTGGCTCCTTACTACTTGGCTGACTGCGTGCTGTGACGCGTCAGACGGCCGATGCTGCAAGCTCCTAGTGATTTGCAGCTCTGACGCGTCACGTGGTGCGGCAGTCAGCCAATGAGGGGAGGGAAGGAGCTACGGATGGGAGGCGGCTTGGGAGGGGAGCAGGGAAGGAGCTGCGGGGGAAAAAGTGTGAGTGTATATGTATGTGTGTGTGTATGTGTTGTGTGTGGGGGTGGTGGTGTGGGGGTGGGGGTGGTGGTGTGGGGGTGGGGGTGGTGGTGGGGGGGGTGGGGGGGGGGGGGGGGGGGACAGCCCCACGATCTCAGCCCTGGGAAAGCTTTCCCCCGCCCCCCCCCCCCTCCCTACAGACCGCATATCGCGGTCAATTGCCTGTCAGCGCGCCGCCTGTCTGCAGTGCGGGCGCGCTGACTGAGGGAGCGGGGCATTAGGCCTCGGCCATGTTACCTGCTGGCGTGCTGAGGCTCAGGGAAAGCGGGTGCTTTCCCTGGCCTTGCGGTTGCTTTCCCTGCGCGCCGTCAGGGGCGGGCCAGGGGCGGGCCGGGGGTGGGCCATTGACGTCACGGAGCTGGTTCGCCCTCATTGGGCGAACCGCTCACGTGACCGGCCCTGCGCTCCGGCAAGCGCGTGAATTTAAAAATTACCTAAGACCTGTGCTCGCGGAAGCGTAGGCGAGCCCCTACTAAAGCCACTCTAATTGCGGCTGTAGGGGCTCAGTGCCAAGCATGAGCGAGCAACAGCACGCTTCAGCGAGTAAGCGCTTACCATGGCCGAGGCCTTTACGCTGCACATTCTGTGGGAGAAAATTATTTCCGAAAGACATTTAAAAGAAACCTTTTGCAGCACTGACTTACCGTGTAAGTCCCCTGTATTCTGCTAGTCTTCTCAAAGGAAAAGAAATACACATACAGTTCACCCACCATCACGCTCCCATTTGCAGGCAGCAAATTATCTATATTTATATTACTTCCGTCTGTATCACTTTCGTATCACTACTGACCACTGTATGTGTATTTCTTTTCCTGTCTCGCGCTCCCCTACTCTGTTTCTACCATTAACCCAAGGATCGTAGGAGATTCTTCACCGGGTTGAGCAGCAAGATACATTTCGGGCCAGTATTGTACAATTTGTACTTGTTTCCCTATCGGCTCCATCACGTTTATATTGTGTTATACACATACACAATTAGACACTCGAGGTTGGGAAGCGCCCCAGACCCCCTTTTTTCTTTTTATGTAAGTTATGAATCTGGGGAACTTGTGATAACCAGTGATCCGACTCCTGAGACAAAGATACCAATCAATGCCCTTTTCCTGCTGCTTTGCTGTGAGTGGTTAGTAGCTGAGAGTGAGCCCAGCTGATTTGGGAGTTACTGCGCAATGCTTCTGTTTGTATGTTATGTTCGCAGAACCATGCAGCTGTGAGGAGCCGGTGCAAGAAAAGGACTAATAGTGTGATGGAGAATGCTTTCTTTTTCAAGCAAGGACTGGTATTCACTACGCCATATTGCGCCAGGAATTTCTTGCCTCGTTTCATCACTCTCTCGGGTCCAGCAGGACTGCTCCGTACTGACACGTCTCCCTTTTCTATTTGATACGGTGAGAAGTGGGTAATGCAGAGGAAACAGTGCAGTGACTTCCCCTCACCTGGTCCCACTTCTTACCATATTAAAGAGGGGGGGGGGGCACGTGGTGCCAGAGGCACTCACATATGGGCAGATGGAGGGGGGGGGGGGGTCTCTACCTTGTTCTCCAGACCACCGCAGCACCATATGAGCTCTCAGAGCAGGTTTCCAATTTCCCGGGAACTTTAAACACTGTCTACATCCCGGTCACAGCCCTGTGTGCTACTGCGCATGCTCACACTGACGGATGTGTACTACTGCGCATGCTCACACTGAGGGATGTGTACTACTGCGCATGCTCACACTGAGGGATGTGTGCTACTGCGCATGATCACACTGAGGGATGTGTACTACTGCGCATGCTCACACTTAGTGTATGATGGGAGTTGTAGTTTTTAAAGACTTCAATACAGATCACGTGTCACATACACCGTATAAACTTTAAAGCAACACAGTAATATTTCCCAGTAACTGTGCCAGGGAAAGAGAGTTTCTTCTGCATGTAGATGTTTATACTCCTCTTTTCCTTAATATATTTCAGTAAAGCTGCTTCAGTTCCTCCCTTTTGGGCAATGCTGATATGAAGGAGGTAACCTGGATATAACATTAACCCTGATAATAAAACTAAAGTATATTTATACATATACCTCTGCTCTCTGTGTCTCTCTCAGAGGGGGCAAGTGCAGAACAGACAGGGCAGGGGTAGAACAGATAGGGCAGGGGCAGAACAGGCGGGGCAGAACAGACAGGGCAGGGGTAGAACAGATAGGGCAGGGGCAGAACAGGCGGGGCAGAACAGGCAGGGCAGGGGCAGAACAGACAGGGCAGGGGCAAAATCGACAGGGCAGGGGCAAAAAAGACAGGGGCAGAACAGACTGGGCTGTTGGTTTTGTCTTAGGCTGCGGCCATGTTCAGGGATACGTCGCAGAGGTATGCGCGCACGGCGCGATAACAATGCCTTAAGCCTTAAGGCAATGATCGCAGCCATGGACCGCGCATCCCCCCCACTCCCCCACTCCCAACGTGGGACGGAGGGGGAAGTAACAGCCAGCTCCTCCTGCGGCCTGCTTCCCACCGCTTCCCCCCGCGGCCAGCTTCCCGCGTCCCCCGAGCTCACCATCCATGCCCCCTCAAGCCCACCTCCCGTCCCGGGCAGCTGTAAGTAACTGTCACCCACCCAGTCACTTGTCACCCACCCACTGTCAAGAACCCAGTCACTGTCACCCACCCAGTCTCTGTCACCCAGTCACGGTCACCCACCCAGTCCCTATCACCCAGTCACTTACACCCACCCATCCACCCTGTCACTGTCACCCAGTCACTCTCTTCCACTCAGTCACTGTCACCCACCCAGTCACTGTAACCCAGTCACCCTGCCACCCACCCAGTCACTGTCACCCACCCACCCAGTCACTGTCACCCAGTCACTGTCTCCTACCCAGTCACTGTCACCCACCCAGTAACTGTCTCCCACCCACCCAGTCACTGTCAGCCACCCAGTCACTGTCACCCAGTCACTATCACCCACCCAGTCACTGTCTCCCACCCAGTCACTGTCTGAGTCACAGTCTCCCACCCAGCCACTGTCTCCCACCCACCCAGTCACTGTCTACTGTCTCCCACCCAGTCACTGTTTCCCACCCAGTCACTATAACCCAGTCACTGTAACCCAGTCACTGTCACCCACCCAGTCACTGTCACCCACCCAGTCACTGTCTCCCACCCGGTCACTGTCACCCACCCAGTCACTGTCACCCACCCAAGTCACTGTCTCCCACCCAGTCCACTGTCTCCCCCAGTCACTGTCTCCACGTCCAGTCACTTCCCCACCACCAGTCATTTCACCTGTCTCCACCAGTCACTGTCACCCCCCAGTCAACTGTCACCCACCCAGTCACTGTCCCCACCCAGTCCACTGTCTCCCACCCAGTCACTGTCACCCCATCCACTGTCACCCCCCACTCACTGTCTCCCAGTCACGTCTCCCACCCGTCACTGTCCACCCACCCCAGTCACTGTCTCCCCCCCACCCAGTCACTGTTACACCCCACCCAGTCACTGTCACCCACCCAGTCACTGCACCCCCACCCAGTCACTGTCACCCACCCAGTCACTGTCTCCACCCAGTCACTGTCACCTCACTCAGTCACCTGCTCCCTCCCACCCAGCCTCAATCTGTCTCCACCCAGTCCTCTGTAACCCATAACTTCACCACCCAGTCACTGTCACCCACCCAGTCACTGTCTCCCCACCCGTTCACGTCTCCCACCCCACCCCCAGTCACTAATCACTGTCTCCCACCCAGTCCTGTCTCCCACCCACCCATTCACTGTCTCCCACCCAGTCACTGTCTCCCACCCGTCCACTGTCCACCCACCCCAGTCACTGTCTCCCCCCCACCCACGTCCACTGTCACCTACCCAGTCACTGTCTCCCACCCCCAGGCACTTGTCTACTACCCCACCCACGTCCCCCGTCACCAACCCACCCAGTCACTGTCCTCCCCCAGTCACTGTCTCCCACCCCGTCACTGTCTCTCCCACCCGTCACTGTCACCCACCCAGTCACTGTCACCCCCACCCATCACTGTCTCCCCACCGCATCACTCACCACAGCCCTTACTGTCCTCCCCCGTCCTGTCTCCAACCCATGTCCCTTTTCCCCACCCAGCTCACTGTCCAACCCACCCACCCAGTCACTGTCACCCCCCGTCACTGTCCCCCGCCCAGTCCTGTCTCCCACCCACCCAGTCACTGTCTCCCACCCCCCAGTCACTGTCTACTACCCAGTCACTGTCACCCACCCAGTCACTGTCATCCCACCCAGTCCACTGTCCAACCCAGTCACTGTCTCCCACCCAGTCCCCCCCCCCCCCCCCCCCCACTGTCTCCCACCCACCCCAGTCCACTGTCACCCACCCAGTCACTGTCACCCACCCAGTCCTGTCTCCCACCCACCCAGTCACTGTCTCCCACCCACCCATTCACTGTCTCCTACCCGTCACTGTCACCCACCCAGTCCACTGTCCCACACCCACGTCACTGTCACCCAGTCACCGTTTCCCCCACCCATCACTGTCACCCACCCACCCATCACTGTCCTACCCTCACGCCCCACAGTTCAACTGTCACCCACCCAGTCACTGTCCAACCCGCTCACTGTCTCCCACCCAGTCACTGTCTCCCCCCCCCCCGTCACTGTACCCACCCACCACGTCACTGTCACCCACCCATCTCACTGTCACCCCCCATTCACTGTCACCCCCACCCAGTCACTGTCTCCCCACCCAGTCACTGTTCTCTCCCACCGAGTTCTGTCTCCCACCACCCAGTCACTGTCTCCGCACTCAGTCACTGTCTCCCACCCCCCAGTCACTGTCTACCCACCTAGTCACTGGTCACCCCCCCACCCCGTCACTGTTATTCACTGTCACCCCACCCCACGCGTCACTGTTAGTCACTGTCACCCCACCCACGCAGTCCACTGTTGTCACTGTCACCCACCCGCGCATTCACTTGTTGTCACTGTCACCCACACCACGCAGTCACTGTTAGTCACTGTCACGCACCCCAGTCACTGTCTCCCTGTCACTGTATCCCATCCAGTCACTGTCAAAACCGTTATTCACCCAAGGGGGGAGAGTGATGTGAGGTGCAAGGGGGGGAGAGTGATGTGAGCTGCAGGGGGGGAGAGTAATGTGAGGTGCAGGGGGGGATAGTGTGTGAGGTGAGGGGGAGAGTGATGTAGGTGCAAGGGGGGAGAATTATGTGAGGTGCAAGGGGGAGAGTGATGTGAGCTGCAGAGTGGAGAGTGATGTGAGGTGCAAGGGGGGAAAGTGATGTGAGTGGTCAAGGGGGGAGAGTGATGTGAGAGTGCCGGGGAGAATATGTAGGTGCAAGGGGGGAGAGTGATGTTGAGTCAGGGGGAGGGGTATGTAAGTCAGGGGGGTGGGATGTGTTTGGTGTGCAGGGGGTATTGTGTGTTTGAGTGATATGGAGTATTATTGTGTGGGTGAGGGAAAGATGGGGGTATGAGAGATAGATGGGGAGTATCGCAAAGGTTGATAGTGAGGGGTTCGGGGAAGATATGAGGATGATGATTAAGGGGGCTGGGGGAGATATGAAGGAAATGATGATGAGGGTTGGGGGAGATGAGGATGATGATGAAGTGCAGAGGAAGATTATGAGATATGTTGATGATGATTTTACCCGGTCGCGGCCCATTTTTTTTTTCCTTGGAGCAGTTCGGCCTTTCTCACTTTACGAGTTGTGCAGGCCTGGTATACACTGATGGGTGTGCTTTTCTAACAATGTTTTAAAGACTGCCCATTTATATTCTACGTTTCTCCCTGAGCAAATATCATCGCAATTTATTTCTTGTAGATTAGACCTCAGTTTACTAAAATCTGCCTTTCTAAAGTTTAAGGTCTTTGTTGAAACCAAGAAAAAAAAATATGTTGATATTTTTTTTTCAAATGAGACCATGTTATGATCACTGTTACCCAAATGTTCCAGGACTTGAATATAGGATATTACCAAATACAGTATTGTCCCTCTCCTGATTGGTTCCTCAATAATTTGGGTCATATAATTGTCTTTAAGCACCCCCAACAACCTGTTTCCTATTGTTGTAACGCTAATCTCATTTTCTCAGTCTGTCTGATAATTAAATCAACCCATTTATGCAAACATGACCCAGTTTTGGCTGTGCACCACTTGTTTCATTTGTTCAACACAATATTTAAAAACATTAACACATGAGATCATAAGAGAAAATAGATACAGGTTAACGCAGGGCCGGCCCGTCCATTAAGCGAACCTAGGCGGTTGCCTAGGGCGCAAAGATCCTAGGGGCGCAGCAGCAGTAGAAGATGTTGTCAGCGGAGGGAAGACTTTGAGACAGCGGGCGGCTGTGGCTTGGTTGTGGCAGGCGAAGACATCCGATCGGAGCAGGATACAGGAGACGGCAGGGGAGGTACTCTCTCTGGCCAGGCCCGACAGCCGGTCCTCTCGCGACCAGGCCCCAGCTGAAGTTAACCTCATCACTGCTGCACTGCAAACTAAACATATGTCTGCCAGGCATATACAGAAAAAAGAAAGAGAACAGCGCAAAGAAAAACCTCATAGTGTAATAATTCACAAATTCAATTTATATTAAAAGGTGAGTATTGCACGTACAATCAATTAAAAAATCAACCAGCATGACATGTTTGGGACATGTTAACCCATCTGTAGACAGCCGATCACCCTCGCAATGCAGAACTTGCAGATCTTTTCCTCTCACAGCATCGTGGCAGAGGCTCGCGTGATTCAGCTCGGCTGCAGATCACTCAGCTGTTGCAGAGGCACGCCTGGCTCACTCAGCTGTTGCAGAGGCACGCCTGGCTCACTCAGCTGTTGCAGAGGCACGTCTGGATCAGCTCACTGGTGGGGATCCCTCCTAGTACCTGGCAGTGAGCTGATCCAGACGTGCTTCTGCAACGCATGAGTGACACTGCCAGGTACTAGAGGGATCCCCACCAGTGGCTGATCCAGACGTGCCTCTGCACAGCTGATTGGCCAGGCGTGCCTCTGCAACAGCTGAGTGATCTGCAGCCGACTGAATCACGCGAGCCTCTGCCACTGCTGTGAGAGGAAAAATCTGCAAGTTCTGCATTGCGATGGTGATCGGCTGTCTACAGTGGGTAACATGTCCCAAACATGTCATGCTGTGTGATTTTTTAATTGATGTCGTGCAATACTCACCTTTTAATTATAATTGAATTTTTTGAATTTATTACACTATGAGTTTTTCTTTGCGCTGTTTCTCTTTCTTTTTTCTGTATTAGCCTGGAGTGCTGAGCTCTCCACTTTGAACAGCTGCAATCAAACCTCATCTTTACAAGGTTGATTCACTTTATTATGTTTTTTTGAGTCACCTCACTTATTATTATTTCCATATATGAGCGCAGTTTTTTGTTTTTTTTCACTGCCAGGCATTAGCTGGTGGCTTTTTTTACCCTGTCACAGCGTCTTTAATATGTATTGGGGGATGGGCGTCTTTTACATATGTATGGGGGGTTGGGCGTCTTTTTATATTTATTGGGGGTGGAGTAATAAAGTCCCAAGGAGGTCCGGCAGGAACAGCATGTGAGGGTTACCACAGGCACCAGGGCAGCACAAAGACTAAATGCAAAGAGAAGTCAAAGAAGGCGCTCACTTCCTGACAGTAGGAAGAAGGGCGGATTTGCCAGGAAGCAAGATGGCGTTGCTTGCTTCAGAATCTTTAAAGACACAGGATCTTGACTCGCAGCTAGAGGGGGCGATCAGAAGTAAACAGGTTAAGTGAGGGACCAACGCCGCAGGGGGCGTTTCCGCGCATCGTTACAGTGGAGGAAGAGGGAGTGAGACGGAGAAGAGAAATACCTGGGAAGAGGGTGGGAAAAGAGGTCTCGTGAGGTGTGAAATGGAGGGGCTCGCAATACCGCCGGGATGTGTAACTCTAGTCCTGGCTCGGAAATTATTTCAGCAGCCCTTATGGGAATACCAAGTTATAGGTCAAACTATACTATTTGAACTTGTGTGTATGCATCACTAAGGCCATAATATTGCGGGATTCCTATGATGTAGGTATGAGTAAGACAACATTATAATAAGTAGTTTGGCTTTGTTCCCCAGATATTATTCCACAATGGGAGCCCGGCCTGCAGTTTTGTTTCACACGCGACGTGGCTATTCTAAAGTGTGAGAATGGCCTCTCTGTGTGGAAGAGGGATAATATGGCACAGAAAGGCATCTTGCGGTATTATAAACGGCCCTCGCTGTCCCTCCGCTACAAAATGCCATTTTAGGACGCAATTTAGTTATATACAAATGTTTTATTTGTGAACAAATTCACAAAATTATTTTTTCCCAAATAATCTTTCAAAGAACCTGAAGAACATCTCTGGTGAGGCTTCAAAGCTTAAAACAAACTATATCGGTCCCATAAAAGCATCAAACACGCCTATATTTCCTTTTTTCCTTTTAGGTACTACTACAAATTCAAATATTATTATTTTTTTGTCTTTCCCAAATTCGAATGCGCTCAAGCCCCATAATCTTCCAGAGTCCCTGGTGTTCATCCCAAACTTATTTTTTTATTTAAACAATGTTTTTACCAGGAAGTAATACCTTGAAAGTTCCTCTCGTTTTCAAGTATGTCCTGGACATAGTTACTATGACAAATATATCTGGTTACAATACAGTTACCTAAATGAACAGGGTCTACATTATATACAATACATTGCAGCACAGTTAGAGAAGATGTATATTATAGGCTTAATGTAACAGTTACAGACCAATTAAAATGTGAGACGCCTTGTTTTGAAAAGACTTAAACTGGTGTGGCTGTGAGAGTCTCTGGTAGGTGTTTCCAGTTTTGGGTGGCATGGTAAGAGAAGAGGAATGGCCGGATACTTTTTTTGAGCCTGGGACCATGAACAGTCTTTTGGAGTCAGATCTCAGATATAAGTGCTGCATGTGGTAGGGGTTAGGATCTTGTTCTATAGTTGGGTAGCTTGCCCAAAAGTATTTGAAGGCAAACAGGAAAGGTGAACTTTGCGCCTAGACTCGAGTGATGACCAAACTATCTTCTGCATTGGAGAACGAAACGACAAATTGAATTGTAGAGGGTGTCAATTTTCTAAGGTGGGTTTGGGGTGCCGAGCCATGTACTAATGGCTCCATAGTCGATAATTGGCATTAGCATCTGCTGTTGCATACGCCTTTCTGACCAGCAGCTTAGGGAGGATTTGTTCCTGTAAAGTACACCTAGTTTGCATAGGTTTTGGATGTCAGGCATCAATGTGCCTTCCGATGTAAGTGGAGTCAAACCATATGCCCAGGTATTTAAAACAAGTAACAGAGTTAGGGTGGTGTTAGGCATTGGTTTCTGATCTGGAGCTCAGTGCACTTGGAGCTTTAAAATTTAGTCTTGGTCCCAAATACCATTGTTACAGTCTTCTCATGTGTTTAAAACAGATTGTGTTTGGGAAATCCAGTTTTCAGTCTCAAAAAGTCAGACGAAAGTACGTGTTCAAGGTCGGAGAGCTATGGCTGTGTGCATATAAGATTGTTCATCTGCATACATTTCGTATTGAAGCTTACTTTCAAGCTGTGGGAAGATCATTGAGGAACACGATAAAGTAGGGGCCCCAGACCGAGCCTTGCGGGACGCCACAGGTGATATCCAGGGGTTGGAGTTTATTTATTTATAAAATATTTTACCAGGAAGTAATACATTGAGAGTTAACCTCTCATTTTCAAGTATGTCCTGGGCACAGAGTAACAAATAATAACATGGTTACAAGTACAGTTACATAAATGAACAGGTATACATTATACAAGACATTGCATGCACAGTTAAAGAAAATATATTTTGAGCGTATGAAACATTTACAGACCAGGTTAAAAATGTGAGACAGCCCTTAGATTTTGAAAGAACTTAAACTGGTGTGGATGTGAGAGTCTCGGGTAGGTGTTCCAGTTTTGGGGGTGCACGGTAGGAGAAGGAGGAACGTCCGGATACTTTGTTGAGCCTTGGTACCATGAACAGTCTTTTGGGAGTCTGATCTCAGGTGATAATGCTGCAGTGGTAGGGGTGAGGAGCTTGTTCAGGTACAGTAGCTGGGTAGCTTGCCCATGAAGAATTTAAAAGGCAAGACAGGAAAGGTGAACTTTGCGCTAGCTCTAGTGTTGACGCACTCTAGTTTTCTTCACCCAGTCACTGTCTCCCACCCAGTCACTGTCTCCCACCCACCCAGTCACTGTCACCCACCCAGTCACTGTCACCCAGACACCCAGTCACTGTCTCCCACCCACCCAGTCACTGTCACCCAGTCACACTCTCCCACCCAGTCACTGTCTCCCACCCACCCAGTCACTGTCTCCCACCCAGTCTCTGCCTCCCACCCACCCAGTCACTGTATCCCACCAAGTCACATTCACCACACATTCACCTATCATTCACCCACCCACCCACTGTCATTCACCCACCCAATTGTCATTAAAACACCCACCCACCATCATTCACCCACCCATCGTCATTCACCCACCCACCGTCATTCACCCACCCACCATCATTCACCCACCCACTGTCATTCACCCACCCACCCACTGTCATTCACCCACCCACCCACTGTCATTCATTCACCCACCCACTGTCATTCATTCACCCACCGTCATTCATTCAACTGTCATTCGTTCCCCCACCCATCCACCCACTGTCATTCGTTCATCCACCCACTGTCATTTGTTCACCTACCCACCCACCCATTGTCATTCATTAACCCATGCACCCACCCACCCACTGTCATTCGTTCACCCACCCACTGTCATTTGTTCAAACTGTCATTCATTTAACTGTCATTCATTCACCCACCCACCCAATGTCATTCATTCAACCACCGTGATTCATTCATCCACCCACTGTCATTCATTCACCCACCCACACACTTTCATTCATTCACCCACCCACCGTCATTCATTCACCCACCCACCATCATTCATTCACCCACCCACTGTCATCCACCCACCATCATTCACCCAGCCAGGCAGGCAGTCAACAGGTCTTTTGTTGAAAATATAAAAATAAACAGGTTGCGTTGTAATGTTTTTTTCTGTATCACAAGAAGAAAACAGTTAAGTAAAAGTTGTGTGCTAAAAAATATTTTTTCGTGGTAGTTGCGCTATGGGTTTGAGGTGGGGTGCTATGGGTTCGGGGGGGGGGGAGATGGCTGCTCCTTTCATTTGTCCCGGGCCCCATGATTTCTGTTGGCGGCCTGCTCAGGGGCATCCCTTTATGTTGGAGGAAAGGAAATTTCACCAGCAACAAAGGAAGGGGTTCTTTACAGTAAGGACAGTTAAAATGTGGAATTCATTACCCATGGAGACTGTGATGGCAGATACAATGGATTTGTTCAAAAAAGGTTGGACATTTTTTTAGAAGGGAAAGGTATTTAGGGATATACAGTACCAAATAAATAAACATGGGAAGGATGTTGATCCAGGGAGTAATCCGACTGCCACTATTTGGATCCATTGGATCAATAAGTATGTATAGATATAGGATAAAGTATCTGTTGTCTAAATTTAGCATAGGTTTAACTTGATGGACATATGTCTTTTTTCAACCTGATCTACTGTGTAACTATGTAACTATCTTTGATCCATTCAAACGTATTGAAGTTACAGGCTGGAGGGAAGGATAATTTTTTTTTTTAAAAACTACTAAGTTGGTCAGGTGTTAGTTGGATAGTGGTTAAGTTAACCACTTGGAGCTTGGTTTCTTCTGATGAAATAGTTAAAACCGATTCCCGCTCCTTCCTGTCCCTCTGTACCCCCACACCTCTTGATCTCTTAGCTTGGCCCTGGCCTCTTCTTGTCTTCCCCCTCTTTCTCTGTGATCTTCCCCCCTTAAATTCAAAAATTCAATTTATAATTAAAAGGTGAGTATTGCACGTACATCAATTAAAAAATCACACAGCAACAGCTGAGTGATCTGCAGCCGAGCTGAATCACGCGAGCCTCTGCCACTGCTGTGAGAGGAAAAGATCTGCAAGTTCTGCATTGCGAGGGTGATCGGCTGTCTACAGATGGGTAACATGTCCCAAACATGTCATGCTGTGTGATTTTTTAATTGATGTACGTGCAATACTCACCTTTTAATTATAAATTGAATTTTTGAATTTATTACACTATGAGGTTTTTCTTTGCGCTGTTCTCTTTCTTTTTTCTGTATTAGCCTGGAGTGCTGAGCTCTCCACTTTGAACAGCTGCATCAAACCTCATCTTTACAAGGTTGTATTCACTTTATTATGTTTTGAGTCACCTCACTTATATTTATTATTTCCATATATGAGCGCAGTTTTTTGTTTTTTCACTGCCAGGCATATAGCTGGTGGCTTTTATTTACCCTGTCACAGCGTCTTTAATATGTATTGGGGGATGGGCGTCTTTTAAATATGTATGGGGGGTTGGGCGTCTTTTTAATATTTATTGGGGGTGGAGATAAGTAAAGTCCCAAGGAGGTCCAGGCAGGAACAGCATGTGATGGGTACCAGCAGGCACCAGGGCAGGCAGCAAAAGACTAAATGCAAAGAGAAAGTCAAAGAGAGGCTCACTTCCTGACAGGAGGAAGAGGGCAGGATTTGCCAGGAAGCAAGATGGCGTTGCTTGCTTCAGAATCTTTAAAGACACAGGATCTTGACTCGCAGCTAGAGGGCGGCGATCAGAAGTAAACAGGTAAGGAAGGGACACGCCGCAGGGGGCGTGTTCCGCGCATCGTTACAGTGAGGAAGAGGGAGTGAGACGGAGAGGAGAGAAATACCTGGGAAGAGGGTGGGGAAAAGAGAGGTCTCGTGAGGTGTGAAATGGAGGGGCTCGCAATACCGCCGAGGATGTAACTCTAGTCCTGGGCTCGGAAAATATTTCAGCAGCCCTGATGGGAAATACCAAGTTATAGGTCAACTATACTATTTGAACCTTGTGTGTATGCATCACTAAGGCATAATATTGCAGGGATTCCTATGATGTAGGTATGAGTAAGGACAACATTATAATAAGTAGTTGCTTTGTTCCACCAGATATTATTCCACAATGGGGGAGCCCTGCAGTTTTGTTTCACACGACGTGGCCTATTCATTAAAGTGTGAGAATGGCATCTCTGTGTGAAGAGGGATAATATGGCACAGAAAGGCATCTTGCGGTATTATAAACGGCCCTCGCATGTCCGATCCGCGAGAAAATGCCATTTTAGGACGCAATTTAGTGTAATATACAAATGTTGTATTTGTGAAGCAAATTCACAAAATTAGTTTTTCCCAAAATATCTTTCAAAGAACCTGAAGAACATCTCTGTGAGGCTTCAAAGCTTATAAACAAACTATAGTCGGTCCCATAAAAGGCATCACACGACCTATATTTCTTCTTTTTCCTTTTAGGTACTACTACAAATTACAATATTATTATTTTTTTGTCTTTCCCAAATTCGAATGCCTCAAGGCCCCATAATCTTCCAGAGTCCCTGGTGTTTCATCCCAAACTTATTTTTTTATTTATAAAATGTTTTACCAGGAAGTAATACCTTGAAAGTTACCTCTCGTTTTCAAGTATGTCCTGGACATAGTTAATATGACAAATAATACATGGTTACAAATACAGTTACATAAATGAACAGGGTATACATTATATACAATACATTGCAAGCACAGTTAGAGAAGATGTATATTATAGGCTTATGTAACAGTTACAGACCAGATTAAAATGTGAGACAGCCTTTGTTTTGAAAGAACTTAAACTGGTGGTGGCTGTGAGAGTCTCTGGTAGGTTGTTCCAGTTTTGGGGTGCATGGTAAGAGAAGGAGGAATGGCCGGATACTTTTTTGAGCCTTGGGACCATGAACAGTCTTTTGGAGTCAGATCTCAGATGATAAGTGCTGCATGTGGTAGGGGTTAGGAGCTTGTTCAGATAGGTGGGTAGCTTGCCCAGAAAGTATTTGAAGGCAAAACAGGAAAGGTGAACTTTGCGCCTAGACTCGAGTGATGACCAATCTAGTTCTGCATTGGAGAACGAAACGACAAATTGAATTGTAGAGGGTGTCAAGTTTTCTAAGGTGGGTTTGGGGTGCCGAGCCATGTACTATGTCTCCATAGTCGATAATTGGCATTAGCATCTGCTGTGCAATACGCTTTCTGACCAGCAGGCTTAGGGAGGATTTGTTCCTGTAAAGTACACCTAGTTTGGCATAGGTTTTGGATGTCAGGGCATCAATGTGCCTTCCGAATGTTAAGTGGGAGTCAAACCATATGCCCAGGTATTTAAAACAAGTAACAGGAGTTAGGGTGGTGTTAGCATTGGTTCTGATCTGGAGCTCAGTCACTGGAAGCTTTAAAAATTTAGTCTTGGTCCCAAATACCATTGTTACAGTCTTCTCAGTGTTTAAAAACAGTTTGTTTTGGGAAATCCAGTTTTCGAGTCTCAAAAAGTCAGACTGAAGTACGTGTTCAAGGTCGGAGAGGCTATGGCTGTGTGCATATAAGATTGTGTCATCTGCATACATGTGTATTGAAGCTTACTTACAAGCTGTGGGAAGATCATTGATGAACACTGAGAAGAGTAGGGGCCCCAGAACAGAGCCTTGCGGGACGCCACAGGTGATATCCAGGGGGTTGGAGTTTATTTATTTATAAAATATTTTACCAGGAAGTAATACATTGAGAGTTACCTCTCATTTTCAAGTATGTCCTGGGCACAGAGTAAAACAAATAATACATGGTTACAAGTACAGTTACATAAATGAACAGGGTATACATTATATACAAGACATTGCATGCACAGTTAAAGAAAATATATATTATGAGCGTATGAAACAGTTACAGACCAGGTTAAAATGTGAGACAGCCTTAGATTTGAAAGAACTTAAACTGGTGGTGGATGTGAGAGTCTCTGGTAGGTTGTTCCAGTTTTGGGGTGCACGGTAGGAGAAGGAGGAACGTCCGGATACTTTGTTGAGCCTTGGGACCATGAACAGTCTTTTGGAGTCTGATCTCAGGTGATAAGTGCTGCAAGTGGTAGGGGTGAGGAGCTTGTTCAGGTACAGTAGCTGGGTAGCTTGCCCATGAAGAATTTAAAGGCAAGACAGGAAAGGTGAACTTTGCGCCTAGACTCTAGTGTTGACCAATCTAGTTCTTTGAGCATTTCGCAGTGATGTGTGTTGTAGTTGCATTGGAGAACAAAACGACAAATTGAATTGTAGAGGGTGTCAAGTTTGCTAAGGTGGTTTGAGTGCCGAGCCATATACTATGTCTCCACAGTCAATAATTGGCATTAGCATCTGCTGTGCGATACGCTTTCTGACCAGGAGAATTAGGGAGGATTTGTTCCTGTAAAGTACCCCTAGTTTGGCATAGGTCTTGGTTGTCAGGGTATCAATGTGCATCCCGAATGTTAAGTGGGAGTCGAACCATAAGCCCAGGTATTTAAAACTAGTGACAGGTGTTAGGGTGGTGTTAGCGTTGGTTCTAATCAGGAGCTCAGTCACTGGAAGCTTTAAAAATTTAGTCTTGGTTCCAAATACCATTGTTACAGTCTGGTCAGTGTTCAAAAACAGTTTGTTTTGGGAAATCCAGTTTTCGAGTCTCAAAAAGTCAGACTGAAGTATGTGTTGAAGGTCAGAGAGGCTATGGCTGTGTGCATATAGGATTGTGTCATCTGCATACATGTGTATTGAGGCTTCCTTACAAGCTGTGGGAAGATCATTAATGAACACTGAGAAGAGTAGGGGCCCCAGAACAGAGCCTTGCGGGACACCACAGGTGATATCCAGGGGGTTGGAGTTAGAGCCTGAGATGGACACATGTTGGGATCTTCCTGATAGGTAGGACTGAAACCAGTTTAAAGCATGCTTCCCTATTCCAGAGCTCTGGAGTTTGTTAAGCAGGATAGCATGATCAACTGTGTCAAAAGCCTTTGCAAAATCTAGGAATACTGCACCAGTGAGTTGTCCCCGTTCCATACCACACTGGATTCGATTGCAAACTTTTAGCAGGGTAGTTACGATGGAGTGTTTGGGATGAAAGCCAGATTGGAATTGGCTAGGGAAATTTGTCTTGGTATAGAAATCGCTTAATTGGGAGTGGACACATTTCCCCATGACTTTGGATAGAATTGGGAGAAGGGAGATTGGCCTGTAGTTTGAGACAGTGTTTTTGTCCCCACTTTTGAAGATTGGAACAACTCTAGCAGTTTTCCAGGTCTTAGGGATATGGCCTGCAGACAGGATAGAGTTGACTATGGAAGCAATTGGTTTGGCAATTACTGGGGCACCAAGTCTTAGGAACCTAGATTGTGGTAAGTCAGGTCCACATTGGCTGCTTAGTTTTAATTTGAGGAGCGCTTGTGTAAACTCTTCGGATACTGGGCCAAATTGAAAATTGTGGGCACTGTTGGGAGGGGGTGGGGCTATATGGGTACTCCCAGGATGAGATTCAGGTTTGTGGTTTGGATTGCGTTTCGCTAATTAGTTAGTAGCACACCCCACAAAGTAATCATTGAATGCATTTGCAATGTCGGTGGGGATTGTCAGAGTAATATCCCCCTTAGTGATATTACTTGGCTGTTGATGGTTAGAAGGCTGGAATATGTTGTTGATAACATTCCAGAAGTTAGCTGGGTTTGATGTATTCTGGAGGAGATTGTCAGAGTAATATTGTGCTTTTGCATGCCTTGTTTGCGTTGTGCACATGTTCCGCAGGCATCTGTAGTGATTGAGATCCTTGGTAGTGCCAGTTACTTTGTGGCTTTTCCACAAGGCATCCCTGAACTGGTAGAGTGCTATAAGGTCAGTTGTAACCCATGGAAGGTGGGCACCCCGTACCCTTATTCTGCGTAGGGGAGCATGGGTATTGCAGAGTTTTAAGAACTCGGATTGGAAATAGTCAAGCGCAGAATCAGGGTCGGGAATTAAATCGATTCTGTGCCAAGGGCAGTTGGTAAGGTCAGCCAGAAACTGTTGTGGGTTAAAGTTTCTAAATGTTCTAGTGAGGAGAACTTTAGGGCTTGATTGGGGCGGTTTAATTTTCCTTACACAGTACACTATTGCATGGTCACTGAAAATGTCAGGAAGGATGCCAGAGAATTGGATTCTGCTGGGATTTGAGGAGAGAATCCAGTCAAGCAAGCAATGGTTGTGTGATTTCAAGTTTGTCCGTGTGGGTTGGGAAATGAGTTGCGATAGGTTAAGCGATTTGATTTGTATCTGGATTTTGTGGTTTTTAGGGTCAAGCCAATTGAAATTAAAATCCCAAAGAACTAGCAGCTCACTCTTTTCATTCAGAGAGGAAATGGAGCCAAGAAACTGGGTGATATCAGTCAGGGATTGTAGAGGGGCTTTAGGGGGGCGGTAGATGCCAGCAAGCAAGATGGGCTTAGAAAAGGGGTGGCATATAACGACCTAGAGGGTCTACTGCGTGGTTTGCCTACCCCACCATACAAACTTAGATGACACAGTTTTTTGTGGAAGTAAAAATGGTCACAGCTTTATTGTTTAACAATTCTACCAAATAATTTTCAGCCATAAATGATGACACGCGTCAACCGGGAGACACAGTCTCCGCCGCGAGGGGCACTCTCGCCCCTTACCACGACCCCGTCATCCGCACACCCAAGGTCCCCCTTTTCATGGCCGCCTGGGCCTACCCGCATAGAATAGAGCCCAGCTACCTAAGATTGGTGCCAGGGGTACAGCGACCGACCGCCTGTGTCGGCACCTCCAGCCCGCACGATCTTCTCTGGGGGACCATTACCTGGCGGCCCATCCGCATCGGGTGGAGACCCATTTCGGGTATTTACGGTGTACTTACGATGACTGGCCTGACAGTTCCGCCCGCCAAAGCTGTAACAATGGATCTGCTAACAGATTCATAAGAAATGGTTAGACATAACAACATTCTTCATGGGATGGGTGGGAAAAATAGGATTAGTGAATGCTCCTCGCGCGCTGCGGGTTTAAAAAGCCCGCCCTCCTCCTCCCCCAGCTGCTGCGCGCGCAACTCCACGCTGCCTCGTGGTGAGGGGTTGGGGAGGAGAAAGCCAATCCGAGCAAACCCCGGACGCCTGGTGGCCATTATGAGGGCGCCGGGTCCATTTTGGATCCTCTGCCCTTTTTTCTGCCAACTAGGATTTCAAAAGAGGGTGGGCTTGGGGGGCAATTTAACAGTGTAAATTGTAAGGTGTCTGCAATATAAAATAACACCCCTCCCCCTCTCTTTGACCTATCTCTCCTAGAAATGGAGTATCCCTGAATGGCAATATTTGCATCAGTAGTTTTAGGGGTTAGCCATGTTTCTGTAAGAACGATGGCTTTTGGTTTATGCACAAGGCACCATGCCCTTAGTTCATCCAGTTTGGGCAGCAGACTCCGGATATTTATGTGGGCGAGAGATAGCCCTTTTTGGAATTTGAAGGGGGTATTCTCAGGGGTATGGGGCAGAGTTGAAGTGGGAGGGCCTGGGTTAGATTCATATCACCTGCTAAAGAGAGTAATAGTATGAGTAGGAATTTGAGTACAGTAGTTGTTTGCAAGTTGTAACTTTATGATTTTTGCCAATTGAGTGAGCGGTGGTTGGTGTGCTGGTTTTCAGGGTCCTCCACCAACATTCAGTAGATAGTGCAAGGCTTTGGAGTAATCCAGGGTGTATGGTGATGTTGGGCGTGGGCCAGGAGGGGGGAGTGTGTAGTGCAGGCCTGCACAACATACGGCCCGCCTGGACACCCTGTGCGGCCCGCGATGCCCCCCCCCCCTCCAGCCCGTTCTGCAGACACAGGAGGGAAGGAGCGCCAGCATTTTGACACGCTCCCCACCCCCTCCTGAGTCCGCTCTGCCGAGCCCTAGCATTGTGATGGGGCCCCCAACCCCCTCTGCCTATTAGGGAAGGCGCGCCAGCAGTTTGATGCGATGCCCTGCAGGCAGAGAGGAGAGAAGGGACAGAGCTGAGACCGGTCTGACTGCAGAGGGTGGGGGCGGGGTCTGACTGCAGAGGGTGGGGGCGGGGTCTGACTGCAGAGGGTGGGGGCGGGGTCTGACTGCAGAGGGTGGGGGCAGGGTTAGTGACAGCGGAGCCTGTTAGTGAGAGCAGGAAGTGAGGTGCCTGCTGCCAGGGACCAAGATGGCTTCCCCCCCTACAGCCATGCTCCACAGTGAAAGGTAGGACACCCCCCCCCCCCCCCTGCAGCTGCTCCTCAGAGCTAGTGCCAGTGTGGCAGTGTGGCTGTATCAGTGGCAGTGTGGCAGTGTGTCAGTGGCAGTGTGGCAGAGTGGCAGTGTGTCAGAGTGGTAGTGTGTCAGTGTATCAGAGTGGCTGTGTCAGTGTGGCTGTGTCAGTGTGGCAGTGGATGTGTGGCAGAGTGGCAGTGTGGCAGTGGCAGAGTGTCAGTGTGTCAGTATGGCTGTGTCAGTGGCAGAGTGTCAGTGTGGCAGTGTGGCAGAGTGGCAGTGTGTCAGAGTGGCAGTGGCAGTGTGGCTGTGGCAGTGTGTCAGAGTGGCAGTGTGTCAGTGGCAGAGTGTCAGTGTCAGTGGGGTGATGTGAGGTGAGGTACAGGGGAGTGAGGTGAGGTGCAGGGGGGGGGGGGGGGGGAGGGGGGGGGGGGGGATGTGAGGTGCAGGGGAGTGATGTGAGGTGAGATGCAGGGGGAGAGTGATGTGAGGTGAGGTGCAGGGGGGAGGTGCAGAGGGGGTAAGGTGCAGGGGGGTGGGATGTGTGTGGTCTGCAGGGGGGTATTGTGTGTTATGTGGAGGGGGAGTATTGTGTACGGGTGACGGGGAGAGATGGGGGTGTGAGATAGGGTGAGTCTCGCAAAGGTTGATGATGAGGGGTGCAGGGGGAGATATATGAAGATGATGAGTGCTGGGGGAGATGTGAGGATGATGAGGGCTGCTGGGAGAGATATGAGGATGATGAGGGGTGCTGGGAGAGATTGATGAGGGGTGCTGGAGGAGATATGAAGATGATGATGATGATGATGATGAGAGCTGCTGGGGGACATATGATGATGATGATGATGGTGATGATTGATGATGATGATGATGATTTTACCCGTGCGGCGCGAATCTGTTTTTCTTGGAGCATTTCGGCCCTTCTCACTTTACAAGTTGTGCAGGCCTGGTGTAGTGGATAGAGAGAGTAACATTTCAATGAGGCCGTGAGAATGAACAAAGTGGAGGTAAAAAGCAGGTTCATTATGCCAGAGGTAGGTAATGCTGCATGGAGCTGTTTTGAGCCAAGTGTGTGTGTGCGCAGACTAAACAGCAGGGATCATAGTGTGGTCAGAATAGCTCACCGCTGGTTGCCTTGTGCAGAAGAGTTTGCAGAAGGATGCAGTCCCCAGTCACCTCTAGTCAAACTATAGTCTAACTATATATTCTCACTTAAAAGCTCACTTTAAGATGCCTCACTATATCATGCCAATGCAGTCTTGTCTGGCAGTTTAAGTCCACGGACACGTTTATAACCTGCAGCGTGTCTCCATATAGTGACCGGCGGTGGAGTGGGAAATCCTCGTTGTTGCTTCCCTTTTTTAGTTTCTTTCTTTCTTTTTTTTTATCTGTTTTTCCAGGTGTATTCTTACACTTTTTTTTTTTTAACCATTTGTGGATTTCCCTCTTTCTTAACTTTCTCACACTATTTCCAAACTCAGGTGCCTTAGAAAAATAATATAAGTAATCATTAGGCAGTAGGGCGTTTATATAACTAAAGACAAAAAGCCTCAGTGCTACATCCAATATGAGAAATTATATCGCTGAAGTTAAAGCCTTCTCTGTTTTCCTATCATGCTGAAAGTGAGGGTCATTCAGTTACATTCTTTGGCCAAAGCATTGGAAGCTTGCAAACACCGTCAAGGTATCCCCTCTTCTGCATGTCCTAGCAGTAGGACATTTATAGAACTAATCAATAGATAGCACAACGTGTACTTTCTATAGGAATAGCAGCTGGTCATTTTTATGCCCCAGAAAAAACTACAAAGTATAAACAGATACCTCCGGGTTTCTGCAGCATAAATAGAGAAGCCATGCACATCAGCGTAAAAGAGATTGCTTCAAGATAGCCATAAAGCAGGGGTCTCCAACTCCATCCTCAAGGGCCACCGACAGGCCAGCTTTTATGGATATCTCTGCTTCTGCAGCGAAGAATGGAAAACAGGCCAGGCAAACAGGACTACTACTGCAGCAGCAAGCCCAGCTCCAAACCCAGCAGCATGCAGCGAAGAATGGAAAACAGGCCAGGGGGTAAGGGGGGAAGAATAGCAAGGGGAGAGGGTAGATGAAGTGATTAAACGAGTAGATGATATGCTGGAGGAGATGTGAGATAAGAGGTCTGCTGGTAGAGCTATGAGGGGAAGTTGAGGGGTGCTGGGAGAGATTGATGAGGGGTGCTAGGAGATATGAAGATGTGATGTATGATTATGAAGCTCTGGGGGCATATGATGAGTAATATGTGTGAGTGGGGGATTGATGATTGATGATGATTTTACCCGTGCGCGAATCTGTTTTTTCTTGGAGCATTTCGGCCCTTCTCACTTTCAATTTGTTCCGCGCCTGGTGTAGTGGATAAGAGAGTAACATTTCAAATTAGGCCGTGAGAATGACAAAGTGGAGTAAAAAAGAGGTTCATATATGCCAGAGGTAGGTATGGCTCATGGAGCTGTTTTGAGCCAGTGTGTGTGTGCGCAGACTAAACAGCAGGGTCATAGTGTGGTCAGAAATAGCTCACCGTGGTTGCCTTGTGCAGAGAGTTTTGCATAAGGAGCAGTCCCCAGGTCACCTCTAGTCAACTATAGTCTACTATATATCTCACTTAAAACTCACTTTAAGATGCCTCACTATATCATGCCAATGCAGTCTTGTCTGGCAGTTTAAGTCCACGGACACGTTTATAAACGCAGCGTGTCTCCAGATATAGGTGACCCCGGCGTGGAGTGGGAATCCTCGTTGTTCTTTCCCTTTTTTAGTTTCTTTCTTTCTTTTTTTATCTGTGTTTTCCAGGTGTATTCTTACACTTTTTTTTTTTAAACCATTTGTGGATTTTCCCTCTTTCTTAACTTTCCACAACTATTTCCAAACTCAGGATGCCTTAAAAGAATAATAATAATCATTAGGCAGTAGGGCGTTATATAACTAAAGACAAAAAGCCTCGTGCTACATACATCCAATATGAGAATATTATATCGCTGAAGTTAAGCCTTCTCTGTTTCCTATCATGCTGAAGTAGGGTCATTCAGTTACATTCTTTGGCCAAAGCATTGAATCCTTGCAAACAAACCGTCAAGGTATCCCCTCTTCTGCATGTCCTAGCAGTAGGGACATTTATAGAACTAATCAATAGATAGCACAACGTGTACTTTCATTAGGTAATGCAGCTGGTCATTTTTATGCCCCCAAAAAACTACAAAGTATAACAGATACCTCCGGGTTTCTGCAGCCTAATCGAGAAGCCATTCACATCAGCGTAAAAGAGATTGCTTCAGTAGCCATAAGCAGGGGTCTCCAACTCCATCCTCAAGGCCACCGACAGGCCAGCTTTTATGGATATCTCTGCTTCAGGCACAGTGGCTCATTTTTTTTCACTGNACTGAGCCACCTGTGCTGAAGCAGGGATATCCATAAAAGCTGGCCTGTTGGTGGCCCTTGAGGACTGAGTTGGAGACCCCTGACATAAATAGACAAATCATGTATAGCAGGGGCAGCCAGTCACAGTGCACAAGGGCCACCTGTGATGGAAAGGGGCCCAGGGATCAGTAAAAAAAAAAAAGGTTAATCCCGGTCCTTAGCCCCTGCCCATCCTTCGCTGGGGCTCATCTCCAGACTCCGCAGCAACACGATTGCATACCCTGTAACTGCGATACCTTTATTCCTGTGGTATGCATAGCAGATCTACATTTAAAGGCTGAGCACAGCACTGAGCATGTTAAATCTCAGTGAGGACAGGCTGATTTGATTAGTCTGCTCACCTGGCACGTTAGAGGGTCTGTAGCTCTCAGTGCTCTGGGGTCCTGTCTGAGCCAGAGACACCCGCACTGAAACTCTGGGGGAGAGAAGAATGCACTGTTTATATTGGAACTATTACTCTTTTCTATCCTGGACTAGAACTACCCTTCCTGGGAAAATGGAGAATCCCTTATCAAGGACTTATGTTTTTGTTAACCATTTATATGCTGAAGGTAAGCTCTGCTTTGTTGCACCTTTGAGGCTAAATAAAAGCCTATATTCAGACAAACCCACATATTGTTGCATTGTCTCTGCAACATATAGTGTCAGAAGTGGGACCAAAGGGCCACACGGAAAAAAATGAAACATTTTTTAAAAGAGTTTCTGCAGGAACAGGCCAGGCAAAAACGGACTTCTAATGCAGCAGCAAGCCCAGCTCCTACCCCAGCAGCATGCAGCGCAGGATGGAAAACAAGCCAGGCAAACAGAACTACTACTGCAGCAGCAAGCCCGGCTCCAAACCCAGCAGCATGCAGCGAAGAATGGAAAACAGGCCAGGCAAACAGGACTACTACTGCTACACTCAATCAGGCGCAAGCCAGCTCAAAACCCATCAGCATGCAGCGAAAATGGAAAACAGCGGGGCAAACAGGACTACTACTGCTGCAGCACCCCAGGCTCCAAACCCACCGCAGCATGCACACAGAATGGAAAACAGGCGAGGCAAACAGAACTACTACTGCAGCAGCAAGCCCAGCTCCAAACCCAGCATCATGCAGCGAATAATGCGAAACAGGCAGGCAAACGACTACTACTGCCAGCACAAGCCCACTCCAAACCCAGCAGCATGCAGCGAGATGGAAAACAGTCGAGGCAAACAGGACTACTACTGCTACGCAGCAAGCCCACTCCAAACCCAGCACATGCAGCCAGATGGAAAACAGGCGAGGCAAACAGATACTACTGCAGCAGCAACGCCCGCTCCAAACCCAGCAGCATGTCATCAACAGAATGGAAAACAGGCCAGGCAAACAGAACTACTACTGCAGCCCAAGCCCAGCTCCAAACCCAGCAGCATGCACGAAGAATGGAAAACAGGCCAGGCAACAGAACTAACTACTGCAGCAGCAAGCCCAGCTCCAAACCCAGCAGCATGCAGCGAGAATGGAAAACAGGCCAGCAAACATGAACTATACTGCCAGCAGCAAGCCCAGCTCCAAAACCGCAGCACATGCATCGAAGAAGAAAACATGAGTAAAACAGGCCAGGCAACAGGACTACTACTGCAGCGGCAAGCCCAGCTCCAACCCAGCATGCATGCAAGCTGAAGAAGGAACGGAAAACAGGCCAGCAAACAGCACTACTACTGCAGCAGCAAGCCCAGCTCCAAACCCAGCGCATGCAAGCAAGAATGATGAAACAGGCAGGCAAACGAGACTACTACTGCAGCAGCAAGCCCCGCTCCAAACCCAGGCAGCATGCAGCAAGAATGGAAAACAGGCAGGCAAACAGAACTATACTGCCGCAGCAAGCCCAGCTCCAAACCCAGCAGCATGCAGCGAAGAATGGAACAGCAGGCCAGGCAAACAGGACTACTACTACTGCAGCAGCAAGCCCGCTCCAAACCCAGCAGCATGCAGCGAAGATTGGAAAACAGGCCAGGCAAACAGAACTACTACTGCCAGCAATCCCGGCTCCAAACCCGCAGCATGCAGCGAAGAATGAAAACAGGCCAGGCAACAGACTACTACTGCTAACAGCGCAGCCCAGCTCCAAACCCAGCAGCATGCAGTAAGAAATGGAAAACAGCCAGGCAACAGAACGTACACTGCACACGCAAGCCAGCTCCAAACCCCAGCATGCATGCGAAGAGGGAAAACAGGCCAGCAAACAAACTACTACTGCAGCAGCAAGCCCGTCTCCCAAACCCAGCAGCCCATGCAGAAAGAATGGAAAAAGGCCAGGCAAACGGACACTACTGCTACAGTCGCAAGCCCATCTCCAACCCAGCAGCATGCAGTGAAGAATGGAAAAAAAAAACAGGCCAGGACAAACAGACTACTACTGCGCAGCAAGCCCAGCTCCAAACCCAGCACATGCAGCACAGAATGGAAAACGGCCAGGCAAACAGAACTACTACTGCAGCAGCAAGCCCAGCTCCAAACCCAGCACCTCAAGTGAAAATGAAAACAGGCGAGGCAAACGGACTACTACTGACAGCCAGCCCAGCTCCAAACCCCAGCAGCATGCACACAGAATGGAAAACAGGCCACAAACAGAACTACACTGCAGCAGCAACCAGCTCCAAACCCAGCACGCATGCATCGAAGAATGGAAAAACAGTGCGAGGCAAACAGGACTAATACTGCAACGCAGCAAGCCCAGCTCCCAACCCCTCAGCAGGCGACAAACCCAGCAGCATGCAGCACAGAATGGAAAACAGGCGAGGCAAACAGAACTACTACTGCAGCAGCAAGCCCAGCTCCAAACCCAGCAGCATGCAGCGAAGAATGGAAAACAGGCCAGGCAAACAGGACTACTACTGCTACAGCAGCAAGCCCAACTCCAAACCCAGCAGCATGCAGCGCAGGATGGAAAACAGGCGAGGCAAACAGGACTACTACTGCAGCAGCAAGCCCAGCTCCAAACCCAGCAGCATGCAGCACAGAATGGAAAACAGGCGAGGCAAACAGGACTACTACTGCAGCAGCAAGCCCAGCTCCAAACCCAGCAGCATGCAGCACAGAATGGAAAACAGGCAGGCAAACAGAACTACTACTGCAGCACTCAAGCCCAGCTCCAAACCCAGCAGCATGCACACAGAATGGAAAACAGCCAGGGCAACAGACTACTACTGCAGCAGCAAGCCCAGCTCCAAACCCAGCAGCATGCAGCGAGAAATGGAAAACAGGCCAGGCAAACAGATACTAATACTGCAGCAGCAAGCCCAGCTCCAAAACCCAGCAGCATGCACGAAGATGGAAAACATGCCAGAAAACAGGCCAGGCACACAGGACTACTACTGCAAGCGGCAAGCCCAGCTCCAAACCTCAGCAGCATGCAGTAACAGACGGAAAACAGGCCATGCAAACAGACTACTACTGCAGCAGCAAGCCCAGCTCCAAACCCAGCGCATGCAAGAAGAATGCAAACACGGCAGGCAAACGACTACTACTGCAGCAGCAAGCCCCGCTCCAAACCCAGGCAGCATGCAGCAAGAATGGAAAACAGGCCAGGCAAACAGAACTATACTGCGCAGCAAGCCCAGCTCCAAACCCAGCAGCATGCAGCGAAGAATGGAACACAGGCCAGGCAAACAGGACTACTACTACTGCAGCAGCCAAGCCCGCTCCAAACCCAGCAGCATGCAGCGAAGATTGGAAAACAGGCCAGGCAAACAGAACTACTACTGCCAGCAACCCGGCTCCAAACCCAGCAGCATGCACGAAGAATGAAAACAGGCCAGGCAACAGGACTACTACTGCTAACAGCGCAGCCCAGCTCCAAACCCAGCAGCTATGCAAGTAGAAATGGAAAACATGCCAGGCAACAGAACTACACTGCACACCGCAAGCCGCTCCAACCCCAGCATGCATGCGCAAGAGGGAAAACAGGCCAGCAACAACAAACTACTATGCAGCAAGTCAGCCCCCGCTCCCAAACCCAGACCCATGCAGATAAGAATGGAAAAAGGCCAGGCAACACGGACTACTACTGCTACACAGCAAGCCCATCTCCAAACCCAGCAGCATGCAGTGAAGAATGGAAAAAAACAGGCCAGGCAAACAGACTACTACTGCAGCAGCAAAGCCCAGCTCCAAACCCAGCACATGCAGCACAGAATGGAAAACAGCCAGGCAAACATGAACTACTACTGCAGCAGCAAGCCCAGCTCCAAACCCAGCAACCGCAGTGAATAATGGAAAACAGGCGAGGCAAACGGACTACTACTGACAGCCAGCCCAGCTCCAAACCCAGCAGCAGTGCACACAGAATGGAAAACAGGCCACAAAACAGAACTACTACTGCAGCAGCAAGCCAGCTCCAAACCCAGCCGCATGCATCGAAGAATGGAAAACAGCGAGGCAAACAGGACTATACTGCAACGCCAGGCAAGCCCAGCTCCCAACCCCTCAGCAGGCGACAGCCCAGCTCCAAACCCAGCAGCATGCAGCGAAGAATGGAAAACAGGCCAGGCAAACAGAACTACTACTGCAGCAGCAAGCCCAGCTCCAAACCCAGCAGCATGCAGTGAAGAATGGAAAACAGGCGAGGCAAACAGGACTACTACTGCAGCAGCAAGCCCAGCTCCAAACCCAGCAGCATGCAGCACAGAATGGAAAACAGGCCAGGCAAACAGAACTACTACTGCAGCAGCAAGCCCAGCTCCAAACCCAGCAGCATGCAGCGAAGAATGGAAAACAGGCCAGGCAAACAGGACTACTACTGCAGCAGCCAAGCCCGAGCTCCAACCCAGCAGCATGCAGCGAAGATTGGAAAACAGGCCAGGCAAACAGAACTACTACTGCCAGCAATCCCGCTCCAAACCCAGCAGCATGCAGAAGAATGAAAACAGGCCAGGCAAACAGACTACTACTGCTAGCAGCGCAGCCCAGCTCCAAACCCAGCAGCATGCAAGTAGAATGGAAAACAGCCCAGGCAACAGAACTACACTGCCAGCAAAGCCGCTCCAACCCCAGCATCATGCGCAAGAGGGAAAAGGCCAGCAAACAAACTACTATGCAGCAGCAGCCCGCCGTCTCCCAAACCCAGCACCCATGCAGAAAGAATGGAAAAAGGCCAGGCAAACAGGACACTACTGCTACACGCAGCCCATCTCCAAACCCAGCAGCATGCAGTGAAGAATGGAAAAAAACAGGCCAGGCAAACAGACTACTACTGCAGCAGCAAGCCCAGCCTCCAAACCCAGCACATGCAGCACAGAATGAAAACAGCCAGCAAACAGAACTAACTACTGCAGCAGCAAGCCCAGCTCCAAACCCAGCACACTGCAGTGAATAATGGAAAACAGGCGAGGCAAACGGACTACTACTGCAAGCCAGCCCAGCTCCAAACCCAGCAGCATGCACACAGAATGGAAAACAGGCCACAAACAGAACTCTACTGCAGCAGCAAGCCAGCTCCAAACCCAGCACGCATGCATCGAAGAATGGAAAACAGCGAGGCAAACAGGACTATACTGCAACGCCAGGCAAGCCCAGCTCCCAACCCCTCAGCAGGCGACAACGCTGGTTCCTGTGCAGAAGAGGTTTGCGAAGGATGCAGTCCCCAGTCACCTCTAGTCAAACTATAGTCTAACTATATATTCTCACTTAAAAGCTCACTTTAAGATGCCTCACTATATCATGCAATGTGCAGTCTTGTCTGGCAGTTTAAGTCCACGACACGTTTATAAACTGCAGCGTGTCTCCATATAGGACCGCGCGTGGATTGGGAAATCCTCGTTGTTGCGCCCTTTTTAGTTTCTTTCTTTCTTTTTTTTATCTGTTTTTCCAGGGTTTCCTTACACTTTTTTTTTTTTAACCATTTTGGATTTCCCTCTTTCTTAACTTCTCACACTATTTCCAAACTCAGGTGCCTTAGAAAATATATTAAGTAATCATTAGCAGTAGGGCGTTTATATACTAAAGACAAAAAGCCTCAGTGCTTACATCCAATAGAGAAATTATATCGCTGAAGTTAAAGCCTTCTCTGTTTTCCATCATGTTGAAAGTGAGGGTCATTCATTACATTCTTTGGCCAAAGCATTGGGAAGCTTGCAAACACCGTCAAGGTATCCCTCTTCTGCATGTCCTAGCAGTAGGGACATTTACGAACTAATCAATAGATAGCACAACTGTACTTTCTATAGGATAGCAGTGCTGGTCATTTTTATGCCAAAAAAACTAAAAGTATAAACAGATACCTCGGTTTCTGCAGCATAATAGAGAAGCCACGCACATCAGCGTAAAAGAGATTGCTTCAAGATAGCCATAAAGCAGGGGTCTCCAACTCCATCTCAAGTGCCACCGACAGCCAGCTTTTATGGATATCTCTGCTTCAGCACAGGTGGTGGCTCAGTTTTTCACTGAGCCACCTGCGGCTGAAGCAGGGATATCCATAAAAGCTGGCCTGTTGGTGGCCCTTGAGGACTGAGTTGGAGACCCCTGACAAAATAGACAAATCATGTATAGCAGGGGCAGCCAGTCACAGTGCACAGGGCCACCTGTGATGGAAAGGGGGCCCAGGGTCAGTTAAAAAAAAAAAAGGTTAATCCCGGTCCTTAGCCCCTGCCCATCCTTCGCTGGGGCTCATCTCCAGACTCCGCAGCAACACGATTGCATACCCTGTAACTGCACGATACCTTTTCCTGTGGTATGCAAGCAGATCTACATTTAAAGGCTGACGACAGCACTGAGCATGTTAATCCAGTGAGGACAGGCTGATTTGATTAGTCTGCTCACCTGGCACGTTAGAGGGTCTGTAGCTCTCAGTGTCTGGGGGTCCTGTCTGAGCCAGAGACACCCCACTGAAAACTCGGGGGAGAGAAGAATGCACTGTTTATATTGGAACTATACTCTTTTCTATCCTGGACTAGAACTACCTTCGGGGAAAATGGAGAATCCCTTATCAAGGACTTATGTTTTTGTAACCATTTATATGCTGAGGTAAGCTCTGCTGTTGCACCTTTGAGGCTAAATAAAGCCTATATTCAGACAAACCACATATGTTGCATTGTCTCGCAACATATAGTGTCAGAAGTGGGACAAAAGGGCCAAACGGAAAAAAATGAAACATTTTAAAGAGTTTCTGCAGAACAGGCCAGGCAAAAACGGACTTCTAATGCAGCAGCAAGCCCAGCTCCTACCCCAGCAGATAGCAGCGCAGGATGGAAACAAGCCAGGCAAACAGAACTACTACTGGCAGCAGCAAGCCCGGCTCCAAAACCCATCAGCATGCAGCGAAGAATGGAAAACAGTGCCAGGCAAACAGGAACTACTACTGCTACACAGCCAAGCCCAGCTCAAACCCATCAGCATGCAGCACAGAATGAAAACAGCGAGGCAAACAGGACTACTATTGCAGCAGCAACGCCCAGCTCCAAACCCAGCAGCATGCAGCACAGAATGGAAAACAGGCGAGGCAAACAGAACTATACTGCGCAGCAAGCCCAGCTCCAAACCCAGCAGCAATGCAGCGTAATGGAAACAGGCCAGGCAACAGGACTACTACTGCTACAGCAGCAGCAAGCCCAACTCAAACCGCAGCATGCAGCGCAGGATGGCAAAACAGGCGAGGCAAACAGGACTACTACTGCAGCACGCAAAGCCAGCTCCAAACCCAGCAGCATGACAGTCACAGAATGGAAAACAGGAGAGCAAACAGGACTACTCTGCAGCAGCAAGCCCAGCTCCAAACCCAGCAGCATGTCAGCAACAGAATGGAAAACAGGCCAGGCAAACAGAAACTACTACTGCAGCAGCAAGCCCAGCTCCAAACCCAGCAGCATGAAGCGAAGAATGGAAAACAGCCAGGCAAACAGAACTACTACTGCCGCAGCAAGCCAGCTCCAAACCCAGACATGCAGCGAGAGAAGAATGGAAAACAGGCCAGCAAACAGGACTACTACTGCAGCAGAAAGCCCAGCTCCAAACCAGCAGCATGCAGTCGAAGAATGGAAAACAGCCAGGAAAACAGGCCAGGCAAACAGGACTACTACTGCAGCAGCAAGCCCAGCTCCAAACCCAGCAGCATGCAGTGAAGATGGAAACAGGCCAGCAAACAGAACTACTACTGCAGCAGCAAGCCAGCTCAAACCCAGCAGCATGCAGCACAGAATGGAAACAGGCGATGGCAAACAGGACTACTACGCCGCAGCAACCCGCTCCAAACCCAGGCAGCATGCAGCAAGATGGAAAACAGGCCAGGCAAACAGAAAACTACTAGCGCAGCAAGACCCAGCTCCAAACCCAGCAGCATGCAGGAAGAATGGAAAACAGGCCAGGCAAACAGGACTACTATACTGCAGCAGTCAAGCCCGGCTCCAAACCCAGCGCATGCAGCGAAGATGGAAAACAGGCCAGGCAAACAGAACTACCTACTGCAGCAGCAACCCGCTCCAAACCCAGCAGCATGCGACGAAGAATGAAAACAGGCCAGGCAACAGGACTACTAAGCTAACAGCAGCAAGCCCAGCTCCAAACCCGCAGCATGCAGTGAAGAATGGAAAACAGGCCAGGCAACAGAACTACTACTGCAGCAGCAAGCCCACTCCAAAACCCAGCAGTCATGCAGCGAAGAATGGGAAAACAGGCCATGCAACAAAACTAACTATGCAGCAGCAAGCCCCGCTCCCAAACCCAGAGCCATGCAGCGAAAGAATGGAACAGGCCAGGGCAAACGGACTACTACTGCTACACGCAAGCCCAGCTCCAAACCCAGCAGCATGCAGTGAAGAATGGAAAAAAACAGGCAGGCAAACAGAACTACTACTGCAGCAGCAAGCCCAGCTCCAAACCCAGCATCATGCAGCACAGAATGAAAACAGCCAGGCAAACATGAACTACTACTGCAGCAGCAAGCCCAGCTCCAAACCCAGCAGCAGCCAGTGAAGAATGGAAAACAGGCGAGGCAAACAGGGACTACTACGAGCCAGCAAGCCCAGCTCCAAACCCAGCAGCAGCATGCACACAGAATGGGAAAACAGGCCATCAAAACAGACTACTACTGCACAGCAACCCAGCTCCAAACCCAGCAGCATGCAGCGAAGAATGGAAAACAGGCGAGGCAAACAGGACTACTACTGCAGCAGCAAGCCCAGCTCCAAACCCAGCAGCAGGCAGCACAGGATGAAACAAAACAGCAAATTAAGTTTAAAAAAAACCTTACACTCTAGTCTCACTAAAAGACATAGATATACATATATATATACACTGTATATACTTTCCAGGCCCTCATTGAGACGCAGCTCCAAATTCAGACTATTCAAAAAGTCTGTGCAAAAGGTATCCAAAGTAGTAAATTCCGGCGCGGAAAAACTGGGTATATTAAATGGGTCTGTAACAAGGGACTTATCCCTGTTCACAAATGTGCCTCTAATCCAGCAGTGTGGTGGTTAACTGCTGGTAGGCAATTAACTAACATCACCTGGCTGATTACAGGGGTTAGAAAAAGCCTGCCTCTGAGACATGAAGTGAGACTCCTTAGTCCACAACTGGGCTGAACAAGGAGACAGACGTCTTGTCTCTGCGCCGCCGTGATCTGATTGTGCAGGGATGAGGGGCAGGGGTGATGTGAGGTTGTGCAGGGGGGTGATGTAGGTGCAGGGGGGCGGGGTGTGATTAGGTGCAAGGGGGTGGGGGTGATGTGGCAGGGGGGGATTGTGATGTGCAGGGGGGGGGTTGAGTGGGGGGGATGTGTGATGTGCAAGGGGGGATGTGTGATGTGCATGCAATGGGGGGATGTGTGATTGCAAGGGATATTATAGTGTGAAGGAGGTGATGTGTCAGGGGGGTGATGTGAGGAGTGAGGGTGGTGAGGAGGGGTGATGTGGAGAAGGGGTGGATGTGCCAGGAGGGGTGATGTGCAGGAGGGGTATGTGTGGGATGGGAGGAGGGGTGATGTAGGAAGGAGGGGTGATGGTGGAGGGGGGGGTGATTGTGAGGGGGTGGTGTGTGGAGGGGGGGTGATGTGTAGGAGGGGTTGATGTGGAGGGGGTGGATGTGCAGGAGGGGTGATGTGGAGGAGGGATGTGGTGTGTGATGTGGGGAGGTGAGTTGTGGAGGGGGGGTGATGTGGAGGGGGGGTGATGGTGGAGTGGGTTCTGTGGTCGGCGTGGGTGATGTGGCGCAGGGTGCTGTTGGGGGGGCGATGCTGTGAGGGGGGGTGATGCTGTGATGGGGGTTTGGGGGGGATGCATGAGCGGGGGGTGATTGGAGGGGGGTGTGCGGCGGGTGTGGTAGGCTGGCGGGGTGATGCTGTGGAGTGGGGTGATTGGAGGGGGGGTGAATGGTGTAGGGGGGGGGTTATGTGCAGGAGGGGTGATTTGTGAGGAGGGGGTGTGATGAGGGGGGGATGGAGGTGAGGGTGGATTTGAGGGGGAGGGGTGTGGGGGGTGATGTGGCGGGGAGGGGGATATGCAAGGTGTCCAGGATGGGTGATTTTGGGCAGGGAGGGTGTGATGTGCAAAGGGGATAATTAAGGTCACACCTCAGTCACAGTCACACGCGCAGGTTCGCACGCGCAAACTCGGTCACAGGGCACATCGTCAGCACTCACATCGTTCACACGTCGTGCCATCGGTCACACTCGCGACCGATCACCCCGGACTGTCCACAAACTGCGCGACTCTGGTCCGCTCTCACACTCTCGCCTAGTCTCTCCCCTACCTCCCGCCGTCACTTCTCAACCGTTCGTCCTCGACCGTCTTCCCCGCATTTTCTCATCAACCCACTCTCTTTCCAGACCCGTCTCTCGCCGAACTCTTGATCCCACCGCTACAGTACCTAATCGTGGATGTGTGCCCCACGCATCGCCCTCTTCCTCGCGAGAGCGCCATGGACGATAAACGTCATCTAAGCCGGTGTACTTACGCGATCCTCTAATAGCTAATACAGGGGATTGTGCCAAGACCCTTCTGTCAATTTATTCGTTTTGTCAATTGAATTGTATTTTGATTTTTAATTAAAACATCACCAACACAATCAATTTCTATCGTGACAAAAGTCAAAGAAGTTTCACTTACTAGCGCTTGCCACAGCACACACAGCTTTTTTTTTTTACTATTTTACCAGTGAATGGTTTTATTACCGCTGGTATCCTCTCTTTGTTTCTCTTTTCCATATGGTGCTGATGCTCCTCTCCCTAGTATGGACTAAGTGACTTCAGCCCTGCGAGAGGGATTTTGACCCTGTAAGAGCACGTTCAGAGTATGCAATGGAACTGCGTTTTAAGGTGAAATTGAAAATAAGCTTTATTGCGCCTTTGTTGCTTTAAAACACAGCAATCATTAAATCAGCAAACAAAATCCGCTCCACTCTGGAGTATATATACACCTTTTGATCCAGCTCTCTAACTGCATGGTTAGCCCAGCGATTCAACCAGCCCAAATCATAGAGACATTTAACACTTATATAGACATAGATATAGTCTTATCTGACGGCTGGTTGCTGTAGGGGAAGCTTCTTTGTTCTCCTGGTGTCCACCCCGTCTGGATAAGGACAATGTGCAGATCCAGGTTAGAAAGTATTATCCCTTGTTCTTGTTGTTCACTTTGCAGTCTCTTTTGTTGGCAGGTGCTCAAGACGTCGTCCCCTTGTTCAGGACAGGCGACAGCAGCAAGGACAGCATGCCAAGCACAACAAGGAGGGGAAGGAAATTTCAACAATCACAGCATGGGGGCAGCACAGGAGAGAGACAACAGCGAGGACAGGCAAGGCAGGGCATAGAGTGGGGTAGGAGGACACAAAAGCACAGCATCACAGTTCAGACAAGAAAGCGACAAAACAAATAAGAACAGCAAATCAAGAGCAGCAGCCTAAAACAAAGACACAAAACACACAACAACACTCAATGCACAAGCAGCACTAACAAATCAACAAACACCAAATCACACCAACAACACACGCACACAAACAAAAGCAAGACAAAACAGACAGTCAAAGACAGCAGATGCACACGAGATCAGGGACACAGCATCAAACACAGAAGTAAAACATGACAAAAGAAAGAAATCGCACATCAGCAAACAGGCAGACAAAAATAAACATCAGACAAAACAAAACAACAACACATATCACAATAAGAGACAAAACAAACATACAAAAAAGCACATACAAACCAATCACACAAAGACAAACAAAATACACGAACATCATTATGCAAGCAAAGATAAACAAAGTCAAAAATAACAATCTATCATGTAGCAAATCACACATCATCCCACACATCAACTAAATCAAAACATTCGCAAGAATATCACAATCCACAACAAAAACGATCCAATCACATTACAAAAAAAACACCTCAACATCTCACAATAACAAGAAACGAATTCACAACACAAACATATAATCATTCAATCATACACTAATTAAAGTCACATCAAACAACAAATACAATAAAAAAACAATTTTCCATCAAACAATCACACAAACAACGATCATTCAGAATCAAACCTCAACATAACAGCAAAATTAATTTATAACACATATTAAACTCAAACATATCAAACAATCAAAACAATCATCACAAATGAACCTTCAACACCACAAAAGAAATACAAACACTATACAAAAATAATAACAAAGCACACATTTCGAATCAGCAAATCAAAAAACCAACAGCATACAACATATCATAAGCAAAAAAAACCACACAAGAAAACAAAACAATAGATCACAAGATACAAACACCATCACCATAATCTCAAATCAGAGTCTACGAGCACAGCAAATGATCACGTCACACCACCTGTATCAACACCCACCACAACACATTCACAGCAAAACAAAATCAAAAAGTCAACAAAGCAACAAAACAAGCAAAAAAAAAAGATATAAATCAAAAAAATAATCCCATCACCCAACAATAACAACACACACACACCATAACATAAAGCAGTAATAAACAAAAAAAGATCACAGCATCAACACAAACAACACAGATCAACATGTCATCATTCAACTACACAAGAAAAAAATAACACATCAAGAATAAATCACATATCACATATTATCAAACAATACAATCACATTTGACAATTCATCAAAATCAATATACACATTAGCATGGCAAACACATAAATTCAGTTCATCATTCAACAGCAGCAACAACAGCATTCGATAATTCATAAATAACAATAAATACACCTGAACATACAAAAAAATCACAATAGGTCAGAAGCAAACAAAAACACAGAATCAAAAAAGCAAGTCATAGGAGCAAAGCAACAAGAACAAACCACATGACACAAAAAAAGGATAAATCAGAGCATCCAAGCCAAATCATCAACACAGCACATAAAAGAAGACAATCAAAAAGATATGAAAGTACATAAAAGAGCAAAACATCAAATCAGGACATCAACATGACACAAAAGTCAAATTAGTCATCAAAACAACAGAAATTTGCACCGAGACAAACAACATCAATAATAAAACAGCAAAAAGCATCAACAAAAGCAAAATAGCAATCAAAAGAACATAAAACAAATTATCCATACTTGCAACATCACACAACACAATTGACATTTTCACATCACACTCAAAGAACCCAGACAATCATATCCAAAAACAGACTCATTACTCACACAACAACCTCCACAACAGTAACAGGACTAAAGACACAAAATCGATAAACAGCATCAAAGGAGAGCATAAATTCATAAAGAACGATAATCAAATGAGTAAACAAAACATCATCGATTAATAAACACATAAAATCATAAAATATCAAGAAATCACATACACAACACCAATTATCAGAAGTCCACACAATTCCCAAAACATCACGTAACAAACACAATACACACAGCAAACAAAAGATCACGAAAAGCATAGCTCAGTAGTCACAGCATTCAACAGAAAAAGAACAACAGCAAATCAACAAATATTCAAATACATCAAAACAGACATCACCATAGAATCCCAAACAGAAAACACAACAACAAAACACAAAAAAATCACTAGCACAAATCAGTCACAATAAAAACATCCAAAACAACAACACAGAAGTTATAAAGTAAAAAACAACATTCAAAAAAGCCAACACGACATCAAAGACAATTCAACAATACTCACAGCTTCAATCATCACAAACAACAACACACTTAAAAAACAAAATTCAAACCACATCAATACACACAACACAAAATTACATTAACCAATAACAAATCACAACCCATAACAATAACAAATAAACAAAACATAAATCAATAAATGCAAATATCATATATCCACATCACAACACATTTAAATTTACAAACAGTCACAAAAACACAATTCACAACATATGTCACAAACATCAACACAAATCAAACAATAAAAAAAATTCAATATCACAAAATAACCAAAAATAACACATCATTCAACATAAATCAAGATTTCAACCATTAAATACATACAATCACAAATCATAAAAATTAAGACTACTCAATTTCATATCAAACCAAAACTAAACAGTCTCACACAGATCAATATTCAAAAAAGAATCAGAACATAGTAATCAACAAATACACCATCAAATCACATTTCATATAATAATAAAATAACAAAACACACAAAAACAAACAATGCAGCACAAACAAAAAAAAACATCAAAAATCAAAAACAAATACATATCAACATATTATGCACACAACAACAAACACATCAACAAACAAAATAGAGCAAAAAAAAAATCATGTCACATAAAAACAAATAAATTACATACAGAAACAACAAACAATAACATACAAAACAAACTGAAATCACCGTCAAATAAGCAACCACAAAAATACAATAAAAGATAAAATACAAATACCATACAAATAGAAAAACAAACACATCACAACACAAAAAAACAGCAAAGATTCAAAAAAGCAACACAATCCAAACAACAAGAGTCAAACAAAAACATAAATAACAAAAAAAAATCATGTTAATAATTAAGACATCACCAATATAAATTCAACCACAAAGACACAATAATAATCCAACACAACACACAAGAAAAATTGCAATTTCACATATAAACTCACAAAAACAATAGCACAACACGACACAGTATACATAAACACATACATAATCACCACATCATAAAACATACACACAAATACAACATCAGTAACAACATCAGACACATCAGAAACATTCCAACACCTTTCATTCATCACAGTCGAGAACACAGTAACACAGTCAACACACAATCAAACAACCCTATATTCAACAAAATCAAAAGGAGCACAAAACAAGGTCACAAAATACTAGATCATTCAAGTCATACGAAGAAATGACCACTAACTCAATATATTCCAAACATTTCAAATCATCACAAATCATCTAAAATCACAAAACACAAAATAAACATCAGCCACATCAGCCCCCCAACACACATTCATAATTCACGAAACACACAACACATCACACAAAACAATCCAATAACACAAACAACATTAAATCACATCACAAATTATCCTACACAGTATCACAACAATGAAGCAACATCAATCAAATCAAAGCATCACATAAAACACAAAAACCAAATCAATTACGAAATACAAGCAAATCAAAACAGTAAAAACACAATAAACATCAGATAACAACTATAACAATTCACAAAAGAAACACACAACACAATTCATCATAATCAGCACATTAAACAAGATCACAATAATTAAACATAGAATCATCATCAACATTCATAACAACAATCCCCATCACACACATACAACACAAGAGACATAATAAAAAAATCAAAACAACAACCATCAATTAAACATCAAACCTTAACAATCACAATTCAAACACAATCATACATCAAATAATCAAACAAACATACCAACATAAAAATACAAACATCTTATCACAAATCAATCACATCCATCACAAACAAAATATCATGTACTATTTAAAATAAAACAACCATCATTCAACCAAAATACAATAGCAAAACCATTACACATAGCCAACATATTCAAACAATCCCAAAGCAAACCATACAAATAACACACAATCAAATACATCATATCATAACAACAAAATATTACAAATATGATCACAATGCAAATAAATATTATAACATCAAAAGAGAACAACAAACACACACATCAGTCAATAAGAAAACATCTAATCACACAGACAATACCTGTCATAAATCATAACGACACATTCATAATCATCACGGTAAAACATTTCAATCATCAGAACGAACCAGACCAACATAACGAGACATTATCAACAATCACAAATACAAAAAAACAATATATATATTACAACAGAACATCAATCAAAACACAACAATCACATCATCATAATACAATTACAGATCATATACAAACAAAGAAAAAGTCAAATACAAAATCATACACAACAAAAAAAAAATTACAACACACACATATACAGACAAAATCAGCAATATCACAACACATCCAAAAAACGAAACAAAAAATTCCAAAAAACACAAAAACAATACACATCAACTTAAACAAACAATCAATAAACTATCAAATGAAACAATCAAATAACAAAGCAATCATCAAAATTGAAAATAAAGAAAGACAACAATATAAACTTCGATTCACAAAACACAGTAACAGCACACAATCAAGACGACAACAGCAACAACCATAACGATTCATGGCATTAATAACCAAATAAAGCATCACACACAAGACAATAAAAATCACAGCATAAAACAACAATCATAAAAATCAACACAAATAAGAACATCAAGACAATACACAAATATCAATCAAACAACAGATACAATGCAACATAAAAACAAATCAACTAATCATCACAATAAAATAATAAACCAAAAAACATCACTAACACTCAATAGAATCCAACAACATTAGCAAACAAACATATCAACAAAAAATCACATTCAATCAAACATCTCTATACACCAACATAACAAAACACAAAACAGCACAAAAAAAATAATACCCAATCAATAATAAATCAAATCACACAAACACATAATCACAAAATTTCACACACATCAAGTATACATATCGCAACACAGCAAACAGCCAACATCAACCAATTGCAACACAATCAAAAACAGTCAAACACATAATTCACCAACATACAAAAAATTCACAATAAAATCATCACAACAATCATTCATCAAACCCATCACACCTCACATTTTCAAATCCACATCAAACAAATAATATAAATAAATCAAATAATAACACAGCACATAAACCAAAGCACAACAAACAAAATCGTACAATATAAAAAAAATCACAAAAACACACAAAAAATTCCCATTCACACATTATTTCATCCAAGTTACAATAACAATTCATCAAATGTTAAATCACAAATACACATGTAAAACACCATCAATAACAAATACACCAAGATGATTCATAAATTCAAAAAAAATATAGCATCCCATAAACGAACCCAAACCTTCATCAGCATCCATTAACATACAGCAGACACCATGAAAAGGAAAGAACAGATAGACAATTGCACAAAAAATCAAGCAAATCAGTCACATAGCTCACACACACCAAGATACAGCCACAGATTATCAAAAACAAAGATACATAAAACTGTATCATCCAGAATTACCAAAACACTAATATCAAGTTCCAATTCAATCACATCATAACAATACACAAGATCATACACAAACATCATAATATCCATTAGTTAATTCACAACATACACATTAACAAATTCAGGCAACAATAAATAGTAGTCATCACACAAACATATAATCAAACATTATATCAAACTAACACAAAATCATCACAACATACATAATCCCAATAGGACATAATAACAAAATCAAACAACAAGTCAACATGATCAGATCAATCATTTAGTGAGTAGGTGGGCAAGGGCCGAACACAACAATATTCATCATATAACTAAAATCAACACATCAATTGCACAATCAACACATTCAATAATTCATTCATCACATAGACATACAAACACAATAACCCCAACATAGCATCCTATAACATTCACAACAATCAATACAAAATCAACACACTCAAACATAGCACAAATCGAACAAATCAATAAATTGATCAAAAATCAGCAATAACACAGTCACGATCAGTAATGTTAACATAGAAGCAACACATACACAATCAATACCAATCCAAAATACAACAAATACATATCATAATTTCACAAAAATAATCATAAATACATCAATATAAGACAAACATCACAAAAATCAACATCAATCACCAAAAATATAACAATAATCAACAATCAACCAAAAACACACAATATATCCTAATACACCCAAATCATACTCAGTAGTTACAAAAAATCAAAATCCAGCAATTCACACAATTAAAAAACGACAAGATAAAACATTCATCACATCATAATCCTCACAAAAGAGAAACACAAGCATCAGACAAACAAAGTCAGAAGACACAGCAAACATACAACCATTCAAATCACCATATAAAATCATCATCAATGGCAATCCCACATAACACAAATAGCCCAAACATAACATCACATCAAATAAGAAATAATCCATCAAATGAAACATCAATAACATTAAAACCACACATGTTATAACAACAGTAACAACACAATACAATATCGATCAAAAAAATACAACAAAAAGTGATCAATCATAACATACAAAGAAACACAAAAACAAAACAACATTCTAATCACATTAATGTACACAACAAACAAACAAACCAGAGATAGAAATGTACAAAAGACAAACACATCTCAGCAACAACAAATCAACAATTAAAACAAAAAAAATCAACATCAACACCACACTACATAACACATACAAAATAAAATCAACTCAAAAAAATAAGGACATCACATACAACCATCATATCAATAATAAAAGTGATATAAAACAGTAATGCAAATGAATCATAAATCACAGTCATCTAAAGATCACACAAACACAATATACATAAACCAATGCACACACAACAAATAAACAAATCAAATACACTTCATCAACAATCACAACAACACAACACATCAAAATAAAAATATACACAATTAAACATCACAACAAAATACATTCTACATCCATCACAAACAAACACAACACTCAATCACCAACAACCACAACGAATCATTTCAAACACATCAGCATCACAACACCAATGTAACAAGAGTCACACATCCATAAATCAAAAAGACACAAAACAACAAACAATAAGAATTTCAAACACAACACAAGAAACAAATCCACAGTCATCACCATCATAATCACAGCACACATACAAAAATAAAATCACAAAAAAGTCATAGCAATCACAAATGGGGGGGGGGGGGGCAGAATACAAAAAAAACAATGCCAAATAACCACACAACAAAACAAAACACAAACATACATATTCAATTCACATCACCACACAATCACACATAAGAAAAATACAAACATTCAAAAAAATTATCCAAAAAACACAAAAACCAAACAATATCAGCAAATACATACGACAAACAGATCAAAAAATCAAATTCCACAAAACACAAAGGAGAACATCAACGCAAGATAAACAATTCAAGAAAAACACAAATCACAACAATAGATGCAAATGATCACAACAAAACAACAACAACCAAAAGACAAAAGCAAAATTTCAATAAAAGCAGCGATTCATCACGGGACACAGCAAAACAAATAAACAGACCATTCACATTAACAGAAAGATCAACAACAAACAGACACATACAAACACAGTAAAAGATAGTAAGAACGCCGGCCTCCGCCTGCTCTGCTCCGTGAGGCTAATCAGGCCCCGCTCCCTCAGTCAGCGGGAGGGCGTGGCTTGAGCGAAGGGACCCGGGACACGCTACTCTTCCCCTTCCTCCCCCCCTCCCCTCAGGCTGCGGGAGGGAGCTGCTGCGGTCTGCCATAAGGTAAGCAGCTCCCTCCCCCTTCACCCACAAATGCCCTCACACTCAGGAAGCGCCGGGCTCTCTCTTCCAATCTCCGGCCTCCAGCGCTGCCCGCCCGATCCGCACACACCGCTCTGCTTCCTCCCGGTTACCTTCCATGATCCCTGGGCTCCGCTCCTCTCCTCCTCCGACCCCGGCGGCGCTCAGTCAGCGGGACGCAGGAAAGCGCAGGTAGGGAGGAGGGAGGCGGACTGATTTAAAATCCCCGCGCCTTCTTGCTACCCCGGAAGCGCTGCGGCAGCCATCTTGCTACACCCATGGCAGCGGACGTGTGCGGGTAACGGCGGCCGTTAGGAGCGGCGCCGGCTATCGCCGCCGCCGCATGTCACAGCGGGTGTGTGGGCGGCACGTCACAGCGGGTGTGTGTCGGGGAGTGGCGGCTGTTAGGAGCGGCGCCGGCGGCTATCGCCGCTGCATGTCACAGTAGACGCGGGGGGGCGGAGGGGGGCCGTGACATCGCGTCACTTCCGTTTCATATTTTGCCCCCAACTCTCCCGTTTTACCCCATCAGAATAGGTGCCACTAAAGAAGTTTCACTTCAAAAACCTCATTCATTTCACGCACGCGTCTAGGTGAGTATAAAGCCTTTAGGGCATATAAAGGTCGCCCGAGCCTTCTTTGGATGCGGTTGAGGTATTGGTGTTCTCCCATCACTCCAATCTGCTCCCACAATCACCTCTGCCAGCTCCCTGTTCATCATATGCACGGTCGTCCGCCGGTGTAGAAGCACTTGGTGATACAACTCTCTAATCGCCGATGACCACTTAAAAGCCAGTCACCATGGGTCAGAAATTAACCCAAGAATTGAGAGACACCGGTGCTACCGTTGCTGTGGTGCGCCCCGGGAAGGTGGAACCTGAAACAATCTTTCCTGGATTGAGCACGCGTGTGGGGTGGCTGGAGGAGTTCACCCAGATGTATCTGTGCCATAGGTGTAACTGGATTGGGGGGCTGGGTATGATCTTGGGAAAATGATTGCCCAGTATGTGACCAGTGTGACCCGGCAACAGTTTGCCCAGGCTCGAGGGGCTTGGATTTTACTGATGTGGGGAATTCGCATTACAACTCAACACCACAGGCCAGCGGGCTCTGACATTTGCTCGCGAACGTTTCGCTGCAACCACATGGTTACCACCGCTTCGCCGCAGACGGACCCGCCGCTGTAATCCCCACCGACGGGCGCTGGTAAGGTAAGTTTTATTACTGGTTAAGGTAGAGGGTTTATTTAAGGGTTTTAGCCATTGGGGTAGGGTTTTTTTAGAGTAAGGAACTTACCTTAGCGGGTGGTGGCAAAGTGGCCAGCGGTGGCAGCTTCCAGCGGCGGGGTGAGTCCTGGTGAAGCGCTGGTGGCAATTTGTTGGCGGCAAAACGGCCGCAACCAAATGTCCTAGACCGACAGACCAGACAGTCTCAGTTGACCTTGGGAATAGTGATGTGCCAGGGCAGACCCAGGCAGCTGAGGGAGCGGGGTATAGTCAGATAGACCCCACTGTGTGAAGGACTGAGAGGCCTTACAAAATAGTTCCCCTGAGTCTGACAGGAAGTGGGTGCATTGGGATAAGGCGAGACTAGAAGGCTGTTTCTAATAGAAAGCAGGTAGCCGAAAGACAGCTGGTGGTACTCAGAGAATTAGGCTATGCTTATACTATGGGCTACGGTGACGGTACGTCAGCCGTCACAATAGCGACTACTGCACTCTGGTGCAGCAGACCAGAGTGCGACCAGGGGACGTGGCGGAGACATGGCCATGAACGGTTCGTCCTCAATGGCTGAACCGCTCAGGTGCCTCTGACATCATGCGGCGATCGAAAATGTAAAAATCCTTTGACTACCGGTGATCGCGACCGCTCCACCGCTCGGCAGCACCGTCACAGTTGTGCCCACTTTGGGCACCCGCAACAGACTGCGTGTACTTGTTACGGCGCTGCGCAGTCGCCGTTGCAAGGACTATAAGCGTAGCCTTACAGAACTACAGTAACTCCTAAAATTCCATTGGCAGGACACTTGGGGGCGCTCAAGACCAAGTCATATTTAGCTCATCATTTTTATTGGCCTAACATGGGCGCAGATATGGTGAGCTATTGTCACACCTGCCCTATGTGTCAAAGGTGGTGATAGGCCTTAACCCCCTAGTGCCCATCCAATTATATGGAGCTGTTTGATTGCATAGTGGATATAGTGGGTCCCCTAGCCATTCCCAGAGTCAGAGTCCATGGCACCCTGGACTTAATCTGGGAAGAGTGGGAAGGAAAACGAATCCGCCCCTGAAACTTCTGCAGTGAAGTGCGTACTCTGGTTTCGGGATAGGATGCAGACACTAGTGGGGCTGGTAAAGAAAAACCTGAGAGATGCCCAAACCAGGCAGGATCACTGGTATGATCGCACTGCCTGAGGTAGGGCCAAAAGTGCTTGTACTCATTCCCCTGCAGCAGAATAAATTCCAGGCAGCCTGGCAGGGACCATTACAGTACGGTGCTACAGGGCTTGAATGCAGTAAATTAAGAAATGTCCCATGTTGATGATAGGACGAGGCAGAAGGACAGCATACATATTGGGTTATTTATACTCTGTAACGTGCATTTCTCAAGGCTGTTTGTGAGTGTGTTACCTCAAGGTTTGTTATGTTAGTTTTTAACTTTTTTACATTAAATAATGCACTAGATTTAGCGCAAATTTGTTTGTTTTTTTAGCTTCTTTTCTACTACGGTTTTTTTTACTGCGCCTTCTTAATCCCGTCAAGATGACTCTGCGACGTCAAATGGTGTTGTGTTGCCATGACAATGGGACGTTACGTGACGCAGCAGTACCATGAGGCGTCCTGCTGTCATGGCAACGTGGCGCTGCACGGAGTCCAGTTGCCACGGCACCTTGCCGTCACATGGCGCTGTAACGTCTCGTTGTCATGGCAACACAACGCCATTAGACGTTATGGAGCCATCTTGACGGGACCATGCAGGGGGAGATGCTGCTGGTTGATGCCGCCGCCGGAGAAGGTAAGAGTTAAATGTATAAATAAAAACCTTTATATTAAAAAAAATTTAAATAAATAAAGGCTCTGTGTTTAACAGACAGTGGCAACCCTGATAATACTTACATTTTCATATTTCCTATTTTCACGACCTCTTGACAGAGCTAATATCACTCATTGGTAGTGTATTAGGTTTTCTGTTTTTTACATTTTTATTTTGTTAAACTGTCTGCATTTATATATTGTATGCTTTTGTAACAAGCACTGTTTACACTTTTTTTTATATTAAATCTAAAATGTAATAAGTACTATCTTTGGGCTCTAATTGTACCTTTTGAAGCACGTTTTGCTAAATTGTGTTCTTGTGTTAATTACATATTTTTACTCGTATAAAGGGGACTAAGGTGGAAACCCTTAAATTAATCCTGGGTGTGGCAGTGTAATTGGGGTGTAGTGTGACGATTTTGGTGTCCTGTGGGGATGTAAATCAGACAATTGGTTGTTTTTAACCTGTTTCACACACACACACACACACACACACACACACACACACACACACACACACACACACACACACACACACACACACACACACACACTATCATACACATACATATGAAGCATAATGTGTTACTTGAAATTATTTGATGCATCAGGTCATCTTGAATACCTGATTGATACAACCTAAATGAAAATATTTTTTTTTGTTTTTCAAATATAACCAGTATTCGTAAATAAAAAAAATAATAAATTGTGGCACAGAATTTTTTTATTTAGTACATACCATGACCATTTGTACGCCACAAAAATAGAAAAAAATTAGTTTTGACGCTGATGGCGGAGATGGAGAAGTTTCAGGTTAGTACAGGCGCACACAAACTTAAATTGGATTTCCCTGCACCAATGCTTGCGCCAAAAATGCGTTCTACGGGGTAGATCTTCAGAAGTCCGTTCTAGTAATGTGATGTTAGCTAAACAAGTAATATATTTTGGTTTCCATGGGTTAAACGGGTATCCTCACAGCTAAATATATTCAAAAACAAAAGTCGTTAGTTATCTCATTAGCATAACGCCATGGGAAGTTAGCACTGCCGTCTGTTAGGAGTTACGCCATCTTTGGGTTATATGACGCTAACACAAGGCAGTGCTAACTTCCCATGGCGTTACTCCTATCAGATTTACCGCAAACGGCACACCTGTGAGCACGTGACTTGTGTATGTGACAAGGGTTCATACACACACCTATCTACCTGACACATTTATCTCCCTGCAGGATCCCTCAAATGAGTAATCTCTCCCCTTAATCCATCACAAACATAACAAATACCACCTTAAAATCATGCCACCACCAAAAAATAATTCCAGGCCTTACCCGCAGAGTTTTCGGTCTCTGTTTACAAAGAAAAAAATATAATTAACACATAAAATGTAGCAAAATGTGTCCGAAAAGGTAATCACTCTCATCAAAATATACAAAGTTCAATAAGAGCCCAAAAGACAATACATACAGTACAATATATTAATTGAAATAATGGGATTAACAAACAGAAGTTCCTAACATATATTACCACGCATATTAAGTTTCTCAAGGGGTCTTGAGGTGAAAATATGAGATCTCGTGTCATAGCAATCTAATTTCATTAGTATCCTAAAACTCCCTACATTGGACACTGGATAAGACCACCTTCTGGGCGTGTCCTGAAGACCCAAATACAAACAAATGGTATTACGGCGCAAATTTTGTTTGTCACTTTGTCCTTAAGACACCCTGTCCAAATCTCCAGGGACGCCTTTATGGCTGACATTTGTAACGCTTGCGCTCACCACAAAAAAGGCGGGACCCCGGTTCTGAGGTGGGAAAGGGTAAAACTGCGCACCCACAGCCGCAGAGGCACGCCTGGAGGGTGGATTGTCAGCGTAGCCGGGTCGGGGTTGGAGAGAGCGGGTTAGTTGAGATACTTGCCGAGGTCATAGGGAGGAGCCAGTGGGATGGTCAGTGACCGTAATGCTGAGGTCAAGGGTTGGAGCCACCAGTGTAGTAGAGTGTCCAATAGCCGAGGTCAGGGATGGAGAGGTACACGTGGTCAGAGGCAAGCCGGGGTCGTTATCCAGAGAGGGGTCCTAAGTCAAGCTTGGTCGGTACACAAGAAAACAAACAGCAGAGGGACAAGGCAAGGCAGAGGCTAGGAACAGGACATGGAAAGCACAAGGCTACCAGGAACTATGCCCAGCAATGTGGGAGTGAGACAGCTGAGCATATATAGGAGAGCTGGGCGAATCAGACAGAGGGGAGGAGCAGAGGCGCTGCCTCCGCGGACGCAGACATTGGCTGCAAGGTGCAGGGGACAGGTGTGAGAGATTTGCCTCGCAGCTGGGGAGTGGTGCACGACTTCACCTGTGCGCGCTGCGTGTGACGAACACGTGTTGTGAGCGGGGGGCAGAGCCAACCTCCGTGGCTGGGTACAAGTAGCACTGTGTGCGCCCGGGCTCTGTAAGCAGCGCGGAGGTCTGTGGAGCATCATGTAAGGAGGGGACTCCTTGATAAAGTGCCTAACAGCACGAAACATGTAGGAATGTTGTACCCTCCACCATTTTTTTAATGCAGCTCCAATAAATATTATTTTTAATTGCCACTGTTGCTGTGCACCACATAACTTTTTTGGATATCTCAGGACGCTGGACGTGGATGCACGCTTGAAGACACACAATTGGAAACAAAAGTGAGTACTTGCATTTATTATGGGCCATCCCTAAAAGGAAAAGAAGCTATTACTATTCATTCAATACCCTCAGGGAATCTTTGAGCCATTATGCATGAGGATTGAGATATAAACTTTATTGAATAGTTCCCCATGTGCTACTTCTGGAAGTATTTTATGGGATCAGACACTTGAGCTCCTGCATACACCCATGTACAAGGACGGGACGACGCGGGGGACGGGTCCCCCGATTCCTTGCAGCGTTAAAGTATCATTAAGTATTTAACGGACTTCTGAGGTTCTGCCCCTAAACATTTCCACTGAGTCTAATTACTGGGATGTTAAATTCAATGATACATACAGTACTATAATTTGCAAGTTTCCAACCATCAATTCTTTCTTTTAAAGCCAAATAAGAAACAGAAAGAATTGGTCCTACTCGCATCACACACACACTATCTTCTCGTGAGATATTTTACAATTTTGCAGTGCCGTGGTCGATTTTACCTTCAGGTACATGAGAATGCATCTCAAAACATAGGAACTACTTCTTTCTGTATATCTTGTAGATGCATCAGAGCACTACGATTGTAATTGTGAGTTACTGTAGGTGTGACTGGGAGCGTAACAGCCTCTGAGGGCCGATTTGACATTGCCTGTACATTTCATATCACCCAGACACAAAAGAGGTTATAAACTGTCCGGTATCTCCCTATGAATGCTCTTGCATTCTGGACAAGATTTATTAAACTCCTTGAGAAAGCGCCTGTTTGGTGCGAAACGCGGGAGACGAAAGTCTTTCCCCTTTTTTGTCAATGTTCAATTTTTTTTATCATGATTTAATAAAGTACTTTAAAAAAAAAATCTAAAATATCTGGTAAGATCCAATTCTTGCTGTCTGCGATTACCACCGATCCTTTCTCAACTCTTTTGCTGGATTCAATGTGATTGGAGGAATGCAAATGGGACATTCTATACAGGCTACTCAATGTCAGAGGGGAGACTCCTGGAGTGGATAGGACCTCGGTGGCCGGAACAGCGGGGAGCAGTCAAGGATTGTTGGGGTCACAAGCAGGGTTCTGTGGTAGGCAGCAAGCAAGATGGTCGTGGTTACAGGCAGTGTCAGAAACAGGAAGGCAGGAGCAGGGCAGGGGAGCAGAAACTGTGTCAGGATCGGGCTTAGGCCCCGCCCCGTAACATCTCGCGACGTCGTGAGTGACGCGCGTCAGCCGCAACCTGTACACAGGCGCCACGCTTCCAGGAAGGAAAACACCGCAGGGACCGTCTCCAGGCTCCACCTCTGTGGCGACATAGGCAACTTACCGCGCACGCTAGCTACGCGCAGACGCCACGCGGACACAGGAAAACCGATGTTGTTATACAGAGAGGTTAATTCCCTCAATTATTCCTCAGCTGCTATGCACTCCGCCCCTGCCTCTCAGTGGACAGCCTATGTCTAATTGTTTATTACCCTGCAGCTGTGGGCTGCCCTGCATTCATTACTTTGCACCAGTGTGCTGCCTTTCCATTGGCTGCCTGTCCTTTAAATACTCAACCAGCCCTCCTACAAACTGGCTGAGCATAAACTCTTGTGACTTGTGCTTACCTCTAGCTTCATGCTGTCCTGCCTTTGCCTTGTCTTGCTCCATGTATTTTGACCTCAGCCTGCCTCCGGACTCCTGCCTTCTCTGACCCCTGGTCCACAGCTACGGACATGACTATTCTACATTCTATACCCCTGGACCCCGGCACCGCACAATGACAATCCGATCTCTCCACTCCTAGACCACGGCAAGTACCTCGACCAATCTGACGTCTCCTACCCTGACCCAGCTACACGGCTACCACTCTGCACTCCGGACGTGGCTGCTCGGTTGTAGGTCGGTGGTTACCAACAACCCCGCCTTGTTTTATGGTGATCACTCGTTACAAACTGAGACTAGGGAGCAGAGACTTAGACTAGGGAACAGGACTGGGACTTGCTAGCAGGAAACAGACTGGGGCAATCTAGTTCAATAGCAAGGGCCTTTATTATGGAACAGATACAGGAACAAGCTCAAGCATAAGTCAGGGAACACAATACAAAGCAAAGGCAAGGGAGAAACAGGAAACTATAAGGACAGAGGATAGGAGCAACAAGGAGACAGACAGACAGAGGAACCCCAGAGCAGACAGAAAACAGCAGCACACCCGGTGGACAGAGAAAGGAACTGGGAGAGAGGGAGAACTTGGAAAATATGTCCGGGCTATTTCCTGATACTCAACAGCTGACAAGAGTACACGGTTACTAGAGGGAGAAGCGGTGAATGGCAGGAGTATATACAGCTCCCCAACAGCCACTACAAGAGAGGTACCAATTAGACCCGTGGACCTAGCTTTCATGGGAGGGTAACTCTTTTCCTCTTACATGCTAGCTGGGTAGGTCTGTTAAATAAATACTCTCCAACTCTCCGGAACTAAGTTTAAGCCACTTATATTTCTATCCCGTTCCCAGAAAGTGCCCCGCCACATGACTGATATACCAGAGACTATTCACAGTGCTCTTCCTAGAGCGTATAACATGGCTGTTTTACTTACCTGTTGAAGATATAGTAAACAGTGTTTTTACATAAAGACACCTTACAAGAAGAAAAAATAGAAAATCGCATTTTACATTTGTAATACAACACTATACAGTATATAAATAACATTCCATATCTAGCACAAATCTCTGATGCTTTCCCTGCAGCCTTATGTTAAATGTACTTTTCACCCCAAAAAGTATTGTGTCAAATTGAAAGAGCGTCACTAAAAAAATACCTACAGCGTACAGAAAGAAAAAGGGAAAAAATCGTGCAAAATTGTATAATAAATGTGCTATAAAAATAAAAAGAATCCACTCACAAACAAAAAGTAGAACATAGCATAATATTGTTTTAACAAAGGAATGGTTAAACTTTCTATACAGCACTCACATTAAAACCATAAAAAAGCACCTAATATAAGGCACAGGAGATGTTTGTTTTAGTGTTGGACCGGGTCCTACGTTTTTTTAAAACCGGGTAACGGGTACTCAGAGGATTTGGCGCCTTGTACCCGGCCAGGTACCCGGCTACCCGGTTTTTCACTTACCTGGGGGTGGAGGAAACTTACCTGGGGTGGAGGAAGCCCGCGGCGACATCTAAACAGGTAAGCAGAAGTGCGGGGGCGGTGGGGCAACATCAGCGGTCAGTGTGGAGCCCGCGCGGGAACTGCAGGACTCCATACTGCACTGTGAGCTGGGACAGCCGGCTGTCCAACAGGAAAGCTTCTTCTCCTGCTCTGGTCACATGGTCCCAGCTCACAGTGCAGTATGGAGTCCTGCAGCTCCTGCGCGGGCTCCACACTGACGCTGATGCCACCGCCCCCGCACCTCTGCTTACCTGTTCAGATGTCGGCGCGGGCTTCCAGCAGGTAAGTGATACTTTTCAACTACCCTGACATTACCCGAATACCCGGCGCCGGGTTCACTTTCCAGCTGCCGGGTCCGGGTAATTTCCGGGTAGCTGAAAAGCCGCCAGGTACCGGGTACATCACTAGTTTGTTTGCTTACCCTCACCGAACATCTGGAGTATCGTCTCGCGGGATCTAAAGCTGCGCTTATAGTCACGGTGATGGCGCACTATGTCAAAACAAATTGATGTAATCCACGTGCGCCTATAGTGGGAGCGACCGGGATGGCGCAACGGCGCGACACAGAGACCAAAATCGCTGGTCAATAGAATTTGATTTTTTTTGCTGATCGCCGCGTGACGTCAGCGGCACATGAGCGGTTCAGCCAATGTGGGTGAACCACTCACGGCCACAGCTCCTGGTCGCCCTCTCTGGTCTCTTGCACTATAAGCAGGAATCGCTATTGCAACGGCGATGGACGTCACGCTGTTCCGTCGCCATGACTATAAGCGCAGCCTAAGTTCACCGTCTCCGTGGGGTCTCCACCTCTCCAGCTCCTTACGGCTGATTCACTTGGACCAATACAGGCACACAGAATAATAACTTAATTTCATATAGCGCCTTTCTCCCAATGGAACTGAAAGCGTGTCACAATGACAGTATAGCATGCGGTATGCAGCACATTGTTACAGACACAGTCCCTGCCCCGTAGAGCTGACAATCTATGTGTTTGGTGCCTGAGGCACAGGGAGATAAAGTGACTTGCCCAAGGTCACAAAGAGCCGAGACAGTGTTCTCCTGTTACAACTTAATGTCATTGTTTACAGTCAGTGTCTTTACTCGCAGCATCCGAATACCACAGATCAACACATACATACATTCCAAGCACAGCTACATTCCAATATTGTTGACATTAACCGTCAGTCTGTTACCAAGGAAGCTTCTGGAGACCATTTGTAACAGGGGAGTTATCCCTGTTCAGGAAATGTGCCTCTAATCCAGCAGTGTGATGGTTAACTGCTGGTAGTCAATTAAACAACACCACCTGCCTGATTAGGTATCTAAGAAAAGCCTGTCTTTGAGACAGGAAGAGAGATTGTTCCTGAGTCTCACAAGTTGTGGGACTGACCATAGGGACAGATGTCTTGAAGCCTGCCAGAAGAAACAGCACACTGCCTGCAAGACACAGGGGAAAGAACCTCTAAACCTGAATGCTGACATAGCCTGAAGAAAAAGGTAGCAACCCAGGAACAGAGAATACTTTCCCTCCAACTACAAGAAACAGATAAGACTTTCCTTTATAAGACTTTTGGTATATCTGCATATATCAGGATATATGTTTGGGGCTGGGAGACATGATTATCTAAAGGGAGTTGTGGACTGCATAGGTTTTACTAGAAATACTCCCAAGTGAAACAGACCCCCTTTTTGAATATGTTTGTATGTTTTTTCTTATGTTAAAGGAACAGGCGCAATAAAAGCCTTATTTAATTTCACCTTAACAAGTCTCCCTTGCATACCTCTGCGCACGTCCTCCTACATATGGTGTCAGAAGTGGGATTGAGGTGGCCTTTGAAGTTAAAAGGGGCCCCGGAGATTGCCTGTGAATTTTGTGCTTTTTGCCTACAAACAGCCTGAGCAACATAAACAAAGGATCTAATGCAGCAGAGACCAGAGTTAAAGGGATACACACCCAGGCAGGAAATCTACCCTGCACTGAAACCCACAAAACCACAGATGGACTCTTTTCCCCGACTCCAAGAGGAGAGAGAGAGACTGTGCGGAAGCAGGTAAACCTTATTTGCCTATCACAATAAAGTAATATGGTCATTGAAATAGGGGTTTTGCCTTCCAGCCGTATTCAGGGTTCAAGAAGTAAGTTAGCCCTTAAAAGGGATAGGCGTTTGTTGTTTTCAAATGTTTCGCTGAAGCAGCGAATACAGATGGTGACCCACGAGCGGTACTGATTCTGCAAGTAAAGGCTGCCACACTGCATAGGACTACCAGCTGTGTAAAAGGTATCCCAAAGTGTGAAGAGTGAATGCCATAATACCCAAAGTTGAGACTGAAAGTTACTGAACTCAAGCAGAAAACCACATTATTTGGCTAAAGCGGAGTAATTCACCTAGCAAGTAAATGGTGTAAAGCAAACAGAAGTTTGTACCTAGCAACTGCACATCCAGTAAACCTAATGAGAGATTATACCTAGCAAGTAAATGGTGTAAAGCAAATAGATGTTTTTACCTAGCAACTGCACATCCAGTATACCTAATGAGAGAGAATGCGTGCACAGTACTGCTGATATTGTAAAACTTACCCAAGAAAAAGAAAAAGTCTACAGAGATGCCTGTGAGAGCTACGACCTCTACAAGCAAAATATGCCACCTGTAGGACTACCACAATTGGGGGTCTAGCAAATACAGTGGCAACAGCTGCAAAAGCGCCTCCTGAGGTCAGGAAGAGAATTACACCTGATAGCCCCAAAATGGAGGACAAGATGCAGCGTTCCTGTAATGAACCCTACCCCACGGAAGAGTGGCCCTTCCAGTCCAATAAAGAGGAAGACATCTCTTACGGGGAACCCGAACCGAGTCACACCCACAAAACACCCCAAGAATGGTGGGGGTGCCTGAACTCGGCACGAACAGAAAAGACCGCTCTCTATGATGACGAATATGATCGACAGGAGAAAGAGCGGGAGCAGCAGATCAATCAATATTTCTGTCAGCTAACGCAACTGCAAGAAAAGCCTGGCGGATACGATGAAGCCGCTGAAGTATCAAATAAAGAAGGAGACCCCAGTATTCCTGATCGGACGGAGTCATCCAAAACAAAAAGGCGGAAAAGAAAAGCGGTTCTTCACTTACCGTGGAAGGAACAGACACATCCGCAGATCCTGTGGAGAAAAAGGGGGGCCGAGTTGCCCTGCAGCCTAGAAAAAATAGAGAATTCGTCCCGCGGATAACCGAATATCCAGAGGGCCCAAGGCAGAAGTCGTGTACCCCAAAAAAGCGTCTGTCCGGTGCCAATAGTGAGGAACCCTCAACCAACCATCCCAGGGAAGTGGAGCCGGAACCAGTGAGTGTCGATCCCTTGACCAGCCCTGAAGATGCCCTGAAAAATGCCAGGCATGACTGTGATATGCTCCGTGAACAATTGAAACAAAAGAAAGATGGTTACACAGAGCTACAGAAAAATAACGTGAAGCTACAGAAAGATGTGCTCACAATTTACTCTTTGGCCAGGACAGAATTGGACGATCTCAAGACTGAGCTAGATACTGCAAACGCTACTATTTCCGCCATGGATGAAAAGCAGAGCCAATCTGATAAAATGATGGCTAAGCTGAAGCGGAAGTATGAGGAGGCACTGAAGCAGATGACAGTCTTCCAGTAAGAGGTTCACACTCTTCGCATAGAGCTGAATGCCTCACAACAGGAGGTCAACAGTGTCCGGACAGACGTAGACGTATCTCAGAAGGAGGTTCATACACTCCACAGAGCACTGGATGCCTCACATCAGGAGATCAACAGCTGCCGCACAGAACTGGAAGTATCCAGAAAGGAACTTCACAGTCTCACTGAGGAGCTGGACATGTCAAAGAAAACTATCCTACATCTTAACTTAGATCTCAAAGTCTCTCAGAAGGAGCTTCAGAACCTAAACCTGGAGATGGAAGTCTCACTCCAGGAGACAGCCCGCCTCCAAGCAGATGTGCAAAAATGGAAGGTGGACAGCAAGGAGGCCCTGAATAGTACAGAGACTGAAAAAAGAGAAAATTTAAGAGCACCGACTGCAGAACCAACTGCAAGGTCTGCGTACGCACCTCCAGTATACCGAGGAGAAGCAGCAAATGCTGCAGGAAGAAAAGCTGCAAGCTGCTAAAGAGGTACAAGCGCTGCAGGAATGTCTGAATACCCAGTACATCCCCACAGAGCAGTATGAGGAGATAAAGGCCACGCTGCATGTCATCAGAGCATCATTGGAGGCGGAGCTTCGATACCAGGTGACTCTGTATGAGAGGGAGCGGGAGAAGGCCCAGAAACTGGAGCAAGAGCTGGAGAGACAGAGAGACTGTTCCATTCCCTTGAGTCAGTACACCAAGGAGAAAACAGACGCAGCGGCAACCTTGACGACAAAAATTACAGAGCTCCAGAATATGAAGGAGGCACTGATACAGACTTAGAAAAAGCAAAGTGTGCAGATAAATTCCCTGAGAAGAGACTTGCAGGTCGCACTCAAAAAACAGGGATCTCTCGCGGATGAGATTACAGTTCTACAAGGACAAGTATTGACCCTGACCAAGCGTCAGTATCTCACAGCCACAAAAACCCATGAAGACAAGGGTACCGTGAGAGCTGGGAATACCGCTCGTCTGAAAGACAAGGTTGCAAAATTTGAACCACCTAAACAAGCACTAGCAAAACCTTCAGCCACCCAACAGGCAATAAAAAAAAGGTACACGTGCTGAATCAAAACCAGAAGAATCCTTAGCTGATGAAGCTGAAAAGATGGGACATTCTCTGGAAGTGGGTGTGGAATTACAACTTAATCCCAAAGAGGCTGAACTAGCAACCCCATTGAGTGGGAAAAGGGCAGAGAGACAGCTTCAAGAGCAGAAAACTCAAAGGGCTATTTTTAAACGCTCTGCAACTACTGCCATACAGTCTGCCTACAATAAGACGAGCACCCGTCGTGAGGGAAATCTCATGACCATGCACATAGCAAAAAGACTATACTTAGAAAAAGTCCTCCTTGAGCGACTGAGGAGTGCTGATCTCAAGCACCTTCGGGAGGAGACACGAATAAACTGGAGAAAGGGCTCCAATCCCAGCGGGACTGAGGGTTCTCTTCCTCCATCCACTCTCATTCAAGTCACAGAGATATCTAGAATGAGAGTGGAAGGATGGGCTTTGGCCGTGGCAAGCCGGAGCTTCCCACAAACAGGGGAGGTATGTAACAGGGGCGTTATCCCTGTTCAGGTAATGTGCCTCTAATCCAGCAGTGTGGTGGTTAACTACTGGTAGTCAATTAACAAACACCACCTGCCTGATTAGATTGCTTAGAAAAGCCTGTCTTTTGAGACAGGAAGTGAGATTCCTTGGCTCACACCTGAGCTGAACTAGGAGACAGAGGAGAGATTCCTTAGTCCACAACTGGGCTGAACCAGCGCAGATCGCGCGAAACGCGTTGAGGGGTTGCTTAGAATATAGGGTACACACTCGGTCTTGGTGAGTGGTACCCTTAGCCTACAGGGGTCTTAATCCAGTCGGAGCTAGCACTTCCCGAGGAGCGATCTCGCGAGAGAGTCTAGTATTGGCTTTCCTCTTCCGGGTTGTAGCAGGGCAGAGACTCGCAGCAAGGCACTGCCGAGGGAGGCAGTGGTAGCGAGGATAGACTTGCAACCCCATGGGCGATGCAGCTGTATTGATTGTAAGTGTTCATATGTAATTTTACCCATTAAAGTGAGTTTGTCTAACACCACTTTTTCTCTCTGCGCTCCAACTTTTTTGTATTTTGTGATTGTTGGCCCGGGTGATCGCCGGAGGATTTGGGAGCTGCGGGAGAAGGTGTACAACAAAGCTGTCCAGGAGGAAGCAGACGAGCGCAGCCTCCTTTTTTGCTGGGATTACAAATAAGAGATGAAGAAAAAGGAAGACTTTGGATTTTTTTACCTGCTTCCTGTTCATCCTGTTGGGACGTCTCCTTGCTCCACATACAAACCTGTGTTATGCGTCTCCCTGTTGCACATACACACCTGTGTCATACGTCTCCCTGCTGCACACACACCTGTGTCATATGTCTCCCTGCTGCACACACACACGTATCATAAGTCTCCCTGCTGCACACACACACCTGTTTCATACGTCTCCCTGCTGCACACACACCTGTGTCATAAGTCAACCTGCTGCCCACACACTTCTGTGTCACAAGTCTCCCTGCTGCACACACACCTGTCATATGTCTCCCTGCTGCACACACACACACCTTTGTCATACGTCTCAATGCTGCACACACACCTATGTCATACATCTCCATGCTGCACACAACCACCTGTGTCATACGTCTCCCTGCTGCACATACACACTTCTGTCATACGTCTCCCTGCTGCACACACACACACACCTTTGTCATATGTCTCAATACTGCACACCCACCTGTGTCATACGTCTCCCTGCTGCACAGACACCTGTGTTCAATGTCTCCCAGCTGCGCACACACCTGTGTCATACGTTTCCCTACTGCACATACACACCTGTGTCATACGTCTCCCTGCTGCACACACACCTGTGTCATACATCTCCCTTCTGCACAGACACCTGTGTCATACATGTCCCTTCTGCACAGACACACCTGTGTCATACGTCTCCTAGCTGCACACACACAGCTGTGTCATACGTCTGACTGCTGCACATACACACCTGTGTCATACGTCTCCCTGCTGCACATACACACCTGTGTCATACGTCTCCCTGCTGCACAGACACCTGTGTCATACATCTCCCTGCTGCACACACACACATCTGTGTCATACGTCTCCCTGCTGCACATACACACCTGTGTCATACGTCTCCCTGCTGCACACACACCTGTGTCATTGTCTAACACCACTTTTTCTCTCTGCGCTCCAACTTTTTTGTATCTTCTGAACCAAAGAAGGACAGATGTCTTGAGCGACAAGCTGACCACAAGACAAAGGGGACAAGATTCTAAACTTGGAGCCTGACATTTCCTGTGCACACAAGGGTGCGGTTCCAAGAGAGCAGATAAGCTTCCCCTACAGCAGCCCAGCTAACAGATAAGACTTTTTCATATAAGACTATTATCTACGTCTGTGTATTGATAAATGTCTCCATGATTTGGGCTGGTAAATAGATTAGCTAACCAACCCAGTCAGAGAGGGCTGAGCTACATGTATAGATAGTCTCCAAAGCAGAGATAGGTTTTTTTTGTTTGGCTCACAATTTCGCTTATGTTGATTTTTTGCTGTGTTTAAAGCGACAGGCACAATAAAGCCTTGTTATAATTTCACCCTACAACAGTCTCCACTGTGTACCTCTGCACATGTCCTCCTACAAACTACAATAATTGAACCCAAAAGCCTGTCCTGGTCTCAATAACAACGCAGACTGCTCAAGATCTCCTGCTCCATACAGGTATTGCACACACTAATAACGTAGACTGTAGAATCTCCCAGAGAAGGGGGGAAACAGGGCTACATAGTCTTTGCACCATAGCCAACAATACAGGATAGCATAAGATTTGATTTTGCATTACCAAAATTGATGCAGAACTGTTTAACAGCAAGGCATCAATCAAAAAGTATTTTAGTAGTGTGCCGACTACCCAAGAATTTCACAGCCCAGGTGACCAGGGTCGGGGCCCTAGGGTTGCCAGGTGTCCAGTATTGAACCGGACTGTCCTGTATTTGGACACTCTGTCCAGTACTAATTTAGAGGTAATACTGGACATGTATGTGTCCGGTATTACCTCTCTGGAGACAAGTGACCTGACCGGCTTGGGGGGGCCGCCGGATTTCCCAGAGCAGGGAGAGAGAAGGGCTGTTGCTAGGGGGCTGGGCAGCTTCCTCTGACCTGATTGGCTGCTGCTGGGTAATGCAGCCAATCAGGAGGAGGTGTCAGGAGCCTGGGAGTGGGGAGAAGGAGAGGAAACAACATGGAGCCGTGAGAGGTGTGTGTGTGTCTCTCGAGGGCATCTCTCCTTTCACCATTCTGTCCATTATTTTTAGAGAAGCCGCCTCGCAACTTTAACCAGGTCATTATGGTGAACATTTCAGGGTAGTGCCCAAACGCTTCGCAGAAGAGGAGGGTCATAAGAGATTTATTAAATGCTTGCAAGGTGGGAGATTTCCTGATGTTAATAGGGAGGTTGTTTCAATATCAGAGCTATTCTGGCAACAATGCTCTTATTCCAATCCTGGTGGAATTGACATCCGCTATACAACAAGGCAAAGTCATTATAGGGGTTATGTATCAATATATGTGTCCTCTGTGCAAAACTGGGGAAATTCTGGGGCAAAAAGCCTTAAGTAACGTACCAAAGAAAAAATATGATTTGTTTTCCTTTTCGTATTCTGTCCCGCACATTAGTAGTATTATTGTGCAACATCGCAACTTCTGTTGACCTATTGTTACTGTGACACTAGTCCAAAGATGTTAGGCAGCTTTCTGCCCCGTTTTAGGTCAGAAAGTGCAGAAATAGTTAAAAATGATCCATTCCACAGCTTCACATTAACTCAGGCGGCTGGATGGAAAATCCAGACCACAGATTACAATGGGTCGAGTTCTCCCTCACCTGCTCTCCTAATCACTAGCACAGGTATTTAGAACAGAGAGGTTTGCATTTCACTCTCTCTCCTTAGAGCCTGGAGGCTGGGGGTATCGCTGCTCCCCTGTATCCAGTTTCGGGGTGGACCGCCCCTCCAAGTATCACAGTACCAGAGGATTTGCCTGGACACTTGGGACCGAGTTCCCACCACGAACAGATAAGACAAAACAAATGTTTATTGCTGTTGCTAAAAGACTGTGCTGTATCTAGTGACCCTAAAGGAGAGGGCATTGTTTTAAGCTGGGAAACCAGGTTAGTTGGCCAGCAGCAGTTAGGGGCTGATTCTGATGTGTAGTTAGATCCCTGAAAGAGATAGGATTTCTTTATATGATTTGGTTTTTATTTCTTAAAAGTGACACTGTGTGAAATGTTATAACACTGATATGAGTAAACCGCTGAATGAAAGTATCTGAGTGCCTCTAACCTACACATGTTAAAGCTGCAGTCCCTTACTGGGATGAAAATAAAGCAGGCAGAAGCCTGAGTTAAGCAATGTAATACTTTGCATGATCCTGTTTTTTGTATAAATAACCCTAGAAGACTGTGTCGGGAAGAACCCAGAGGGGCGTTTGTCACATTACATACAAATGTGCATAACTTATTTTTAAGGCATTTGAGATTCCCTTTTCATCCTATTGTAGTGACTATATCAATATGCAAAAATATAAATATCACAGCACAAGGCAGAGTAAGGTTACGGCCAGGCTGGTGGCGCATGCAGCAGAGTCCACGGTCTGCAGTGAGCTGCAGGGGAAAAGACAGAGGGGTGTGACGGGGTGTGGCCATGATGTCACCCGGAAGGTTCGCACCCATTGGCTGAACTGCCGGGGGGCGTGGCCTAGCCCTCCGTCGCCACGCGGCTGCCACCCCTTGCAGCAGGCCCGGCCCCATTGAGAGGCGGCTCTTGTCCCGCCATAGCGAGCCACTGCAGCAGCCAGCAGGGACCAAGCCTAAGGGGTTAAATAAAGCTGGGTTTATTCTGGCACACACAGTTGAGCCACACACACAATGGTACAAAACACTTAAAATAGCCAGATTCAGCACTTACGGGGTGATCTGGAATCTCCTATCTCACTAAGTGTTGGGCACGACATAAACCCGTCTCCCGCAAATCAGGCCTCCTTCGCGGCTACAAACCCCTATGATCACCACTGGTGCATATTTCCAGGCAGTCTACGCTCACCGCGACTACCCACAAGCAACATCCGACTGCCTGGAACGCTGGAGAGGACTGGCATTTGTAGTTTTCCCCCTTTGCTTCAAACCAATGGAGAAACAGCGTACGGCCAATCACAATGTGGCGGGAAGAACCAATGGACCAATCAGAGAAGCTGGGGGGGTGCTATTTCAGGTCAGGCTGTTTGCCGATTGTGACGTCAGATCGTGCAGGAGATACGGATTGGCCAATTGGAGAAGTGCCTACGGCCGTCTTTGCCAGACGAGATGACCCAGTTCAGAGTTTCACGAGGGCGGATATGATGGCACCGATTGGGTGGTCCCCAAAATGACTCCGCTTCCTGTCGTTGGATAAAATCAGTGGAAGTCCTTTGGTCAGAACCTTCCCCGGACTCTGCTCTTTCCTCCTCACCCTCCCAAGTCACCCCCCCCCCCCACCCAACCCTGCCCCAGTCTAGGGAAATCAATTGTCCAACAGGGGGAAATGGTTCTCAGGGAGAAAACGGTCTCTGACCTTGCTAGGGGGCAGGGTGGTACCGCAGCTCCACACGTGTTAAAGCATACCATACACAGTACCACTACTTTCAACGTACAATAAAGATTTACAATATCACATGGTTTTGGAAAATACATTTACAGGCAATCCCAGTGCCTCACAACAACCCTTGGGACATGGCAGTGACACTGATGTAATGGACAGCAGGACCGGGCGTAACCTTTATTTTAACCGCTCTGCTGCCCTTTTCGCCACTTAGAATAAACCAAATAAAAAACAAGGAAGCTGCAAGTGCTACTGTCCTGACAAATCTACATAATAAATGACTATGGTTTGAATAATTATTACTATTGTTCAGAATTATTAATACATTATTTTGTATAAATATACAAACAGAAAGTTACCTGGATAGATATTCCGCATTTAGATTCTCAGAATGCATAGTAAACAAATACTTCAGCAATGGGATTTTGGATGAATCTTTGTGAAAGCGTTACAAGACATGGCAGAGAGGGAGCTGGGCACAGTGAGGCCATACAACACGAATACTTCTCTGCAGTGAAGCTTCTTGCAGCTGGAATTGTTTTAAGATAAGCAGTAACATGTGCAACACATGTGCAACACATGTGCCGAGTTTCCAGTCCCCTGTTGCCTTTTGATTTAAAGCTTCTTGCAACGGGATCTTCCTGTAAATGTAAAAGGCGTAAACAGTTTTTGAGGTTTTACAGTCTTGTCTGACACTCTACTGTGCATTAAAACAGGGGTGCGCAAACTGGGGGACGCGAGATTTTTCAGGGGGGGCGCTACGGTTGCAGAGGCCCGCGCGCTCTTCCCCAAGGCATTTAAATTAAATGCCGGGGGATCGCGTGAGGCCTCTGCAACTTCACCTTGTCTCCAGCGATGTGTCGCCATGGCAACGCAGGGTTACGTGATGTCACCATTAATAATAATAGCATGTTTTTGGATAGCGCTGCTAGTTATACGTAGCGCTTTACAGAGACATTTTGCAGGCACAGGTCCCTGCCCCATGGAGCTTACAATCTATGTTTTTGGTGCCTGAGGCACAGGGAGATAAAGTGACTTGCCCAAGGTCACAAGGAGCTGACACCGGGAATTGAACCAGGCTCCCCTGCTTCAAACTCTCAGTGCTAGTCAGTGGCTTTTACTCACTGAGCCACTCCCTCTCCATTGCAATGTGATGTCACGTGACCCCGTGTCATTTGATGCCGGAGACATGGTAAGGGGGGGGGTGCAGACACGGGGAGCAGGGGGAAAAAGATTGCGCACCTCTGCATTCGAATATGCTGCTTCGTTATAAATAATTGATAATAATTAAAATGTTCATCATTTTAAATGGATAAGAGCAGAAATGTCAACCTACAAGGTCAAAAATCTGTGACATTTGGGGGATTTTGACAAACAAGAAATAAGACAGGGCTTGTCATGGAACAGAAATACCCCTGTCTGCCTTTTCTGTTCAGCCCCCCTTTCCCTTGGCAGTTCTACCTGCTAGTTGTGCTTGGATGTCACTTTCCTTGCAGTTCACTCCCAGAGCAGATGGAATGGATACATTATGTAGCCCTTTTCCTTCCAGTCTGTCACACCCCTGGTTGTTCTGGCAACATCTCCAGTCCTCCAGTTAATGGACTTTCCCATTTTCTCCCCTGTCTTTTGCTGACAGTTAGTGCAGTCTCACTCAACCTTTAGCGTGACCCTTGCCCCTCACTTCCTTTCCACCATAACCTCTGGATGAGTGAGCACCTTGCTGTAAACTCCTGTACTGGTAGGATTATCTTTTTCACCTGCCTTTAACTACCAAGCACCCACAGAGAGACATTATCCCAACACCTACATCTCTACACAAGTACCTGTTTTTTACCTGCTTTCCACAAATAAAGTAAAGAAAAGAAACAGACTTGTTGTGCTTGGAAAAGAGGGCCGAGTTGACACTATCTGGGCTAAATCATCTACATATGACCCTGGCTTTCAGAATAGGGCTATACCAAGTGCTAGGGATAGGCTGCACTTATAGTGCTGGATATGCGACCGGCTACACGACCGCTGACGTCACCCATCGCCGTAGCTATTGCGATTCCTTCACTCTGGTGCAGGAGACCAAGGGAGGGCGACATGGGGCATGGCCGTGAGCGGTTCGCCCACATTGGCTGATCGCTCACGTGCCGCTGACGTCACGCCGCCGCTAGAAATCTCAAAATCTTTTGACTTCAGCGATTTTGGTAGCTGTGATGTCACACGTCGCCTTCGTGCCAAGTACGGGCGTTCGCTACGGACTACATTAGGTTGCTTTGCGGCTGCACACTGTCGCTGTAGCCAGTACTATAAGCGCAGCCATAGAGGAACATACCAAACCCCGGGGCCCTGGAAAGGGTAACTGCCGAAAACAGCAGGATGACTGACAGCCCAACTGCAAAGAAGCTTGCAACAGGGGGAGGGGCTAGAGCAAAGGATGCAAAGCAACAGCAAAGAGAGAGCGAACCCATGTGAGGACAGAACCGGGCACTTTACAAACTTTCACCGGTTCTATTTTTTTAAATCTCATGTTTGTGCAATAATTGGTCAGAATGATAAATTCAACACAAGACACCAACCGTTGAAAAAGTACCCAGAAGTTGTACATTCATTCTCCATGGTCGCTGAAATTAAGTCAACATGTGACTATATTGGGTGGTGCACTGTGCGGATTCACATGTGCCCTATGTATCAATTTTGCTGCCAAAGGGGCCTGCAATGCTCTCTGGGAGCAAAATGGTTGTAGTATCTGAAAGGAAGGGTTGCCAAGTGTCCAGTATTGTACTGGACTGTCCTGTATTTGGACATTGTCCAGTATAAAATGGGCAGCTTCCTCCATCCTGATTGGCTGATGCTCGGTAATGCAGCCAATCAGGATGAGGTGTCAGGAGCCTGGGGGTGGGGCCAAGGAGAGGAGGAAACAGCATGGAGAGGTGAGAGTTGTGTGTGTGTCGAGCGTGTCGCCATTTCACCATGGTGTCCAGTATTTTTGAAGAAGCCACCTGCAACCCTTCTGCAAGGCCAGAGCCAGTGAGGTCTGCCTACTTTCCTATGAAACTGGTCCTAAAGTAAAGGGGCAAAAAGGGTCACCACGATTCCAGAGTCTGCTGCTTTAACTCCTGGGAGATCCCTGTGATTAAGTCACTTTGGTCTGACCCTTTCATCTGTTAAACGTGCCACTGTCATTAGGTTACTTTGTTCCTCCAGTACGTGGGATGGAGCCATTAATCCATTAAAACATGTCACCATCAATAGACACCACTTTGGACAACATTAGACTGACCACTTAATAAAATAAACAGGGTCTCTACTCAACATTACATGGAGTTTGAAGGGTGGAGAGACGGCATAGGCTTGGCGGTGGTACCGATAGAAGATAAGGGCTAATGGTGGACAAAGGAGACAGGCTCGAAAATTGCTGGGTCTTGAGTATCTTGAAAGTAAGAGAATTTAAATCAAATATTTGATGCAGCCAGCAACATTTTGATGCAGATTTTATTGCAATGTTCATCACATTTGTCAATGTTTTGAACATCTCTAGGCCCTTTGGCATTTCATCGGTTAAGGCAATAATGCTGAAGAAGCCCAAAGGGATTAACTCGCCAATCCTAAAAATAGCCCATCACTGGATGCCTGAGCCCTGTGTGATCCTTTCAACTGCACCTTCCCAGTTACCTCCCACAGGGTCCCTGCGCTCCCCACTGCTTCCTGAAGTCTTTAAGTCCTGGCAATAAATGTCATGTTCTTTGCCATAGAGTAGTATATACAACAGAGTGTTATTATCGGTGTTGTTGCTCATTTTATATAAGGTCTGGACATGTCATTTGTAAGTTGATTTTGCAAATTCTGTGGGGGTTTTTTTTGTTGCAATGGTAAAAAAGAAATAACAGCGGTAATAAAACTGCTTTTGAAAAAATTAACATGTGATCGTCATTATCTTGCTTTAATGAATATCCTTGATAGTCCCCAGGGAGTCACATGTGCGTATCTATGGCACAACTCTCGGGCAAAAAACAGCACCAAATGTCACTTTGGGGAGAGGGGAAGGAGCGTGAGTAGAAGGAAGAGTGAGAGAGAGGGAGGGAGATTGAAAGGAAGAGTGAGGGAGAGAGGGAGGGTGAGAGTGTGGGAGGGAGAGAGCGAGGGAGAATGAGAGAGTCGGGGGGTTAGAAGAGTGTGATAGAGAGAGGAGGTAGTGAGATAGAGGGGTAAGTGAGTTAGAGGGGGAGAGTGAGAGAGTGTGGGGAGTGAGATAGTGAGGAGGGAGTGACAGATAGAGGGGGAGAGTGAGAGAGTGGGCTACAATGCGAGAGAAAGGGAGGGAGAGTGAGAGGAGGGAGAGAGGGGGGAAGTGAGAGGAGGGAGAGTGAGAGAGAAAGGTAGAGAGAGAGAGGTAGAGAGGTAGAAAGATAGGTAGTGAGAGAGGGAGGGAGAGAGAGGGGAAGTGTAGTGGTAGAGGTGGAGAGGTAGCATGGCGAGAGAGAGAGAGAAAGAGAGAGGGTGAAAGAGTGAGAGAGGAAGAATGAGAGAGAGTGTGGGGTAGTGAGCGAGGGGGGGAGTGAGATAGAGAGGTGGAGTGAGGTGTAGAGGGGGAATGTGAGAGGGAGAGTGAGAAATGGGGGAGAATGAGAGGGGGGATTAAGAGAGGGGAGGACTAGGAGAGAGGGGGTAGTGAGGGATAGAGGGAGGAAGTGAGTGGGGGAGAATATTGAGGGAGGAAGAGTGAGAGGTTGAGAGAGAGAGAAGAGTGAGGTAGAGAGGGGGGACATAGAGGGCGCAGTGAGTGAAAGAGAGGGGAGTTACATGGTGCAGATATTTCAGTGAGATGTATCACATTCTGCATCTCTGTGCGCCGTTATTTTTCCCATTTATCTGCCGCCCCCCCCCCCAAATCCTCCATAATCCGAAGTAGCGTTAGTCTAAAGACCCCAAATGAGATTTTCTTCCTAATCTTTAATACATTCAGTGCAGTTCTTTTGCCTTAAAAGTTTTGCAGCTGGAAAACTTTGGTAAATTACCCCTTTAGCCTCTAACAAGGTTATTCATGAAACTCTGATAGTGCCGATCGGGGCACTCTGGGTTAATGGGTCATACTTACGAAATGGTGTTATTCAATAAGACATATTCACTTGAGTGGATCGTACGTTGCCTCCCGGCTCTTAGGCTGGGATTATGGTGCAGGCTCACTTGTTGCCGTGCTTGCTTGCGCCTTTGCGCGCAGCTGCCTCCCCAGCGTTCTGTGACCATGCCCGGCAGATTGATTCGAGCGACCGGTAGGCGGGACATTGACGTCACTTCCGCTTCCTCCGTTTCGGCTGCAATCCAAGATGGCGATGTCAACACCGCAAAAACTGCAAGTACTACTTTTATTGGAAAACATTTACCTTAAAACTGCATATTTTTCTTGGCGAAAGATAAACGTCCACCCAATGAGTCATAATAGAGCAAAAATGGGCGAATTTGCCACCTTATACCCTATTCTTCACAAGCATAAACGGAAAATTTCCCAGTACATGAGAATGCCCACAGCCACTTTTGATTATATTTGGGGAAGAATCCAAGAAAAAATTAACCCAATTCAGAACAATTTTGCACCGACTATTCGTGCTGAAGAAAGGCTAATGTTAGCATTGAGGTCCGTTTAATTACAGTTATTGTACTATTAATGTGCTTTGTAATAATGTGTAAATGCATAAATAACAATATAGTAATATCTTTTAAATATATTTTAATACTGCATAATATATTAGTAATGAAGAATGTCAATATCCAATCATTTATTTGTTAGCTCTGTGTTTAAAAACTTAAACATTACATTGCTTTAAAAAAATTGTTTTTAATCTATGTAGTAATTGTGACAACCACATCACTTTGAGGTCCCTTTGATCCCAAATAAGGCCGGAAACACGGTACTTCTATTTACGTGGGGTTTATTTATAGGGGCTTAAGTAACGTATTCGCAGGTCCACTGTCCCTTTAAGAAAACCAAACTAAAATAAAAAGCCTAAAAAAAAACCTATCCCGGTCAGGGATCTAACTTACTTCTTCAGCCCTGTCTACCGGGCAGCCAGCTAAGCCAGTTCCCACCCCAAAACATTCCCTGGCATAGGCAATAAAGAAACAGCATAGTCTTTTGTCATATTGTAGCAATAGAAAGGGTTTTGCTTATCTTAGTCCATCTGGCTATGTCCCTACTTCAGCACGGCTCTCTCAACAGCTTCTCTCACAATCTGCCAACTTCTTTAATCAGCCCCTGGTAGCTGGGGAGCCCCTTATACCTCCCTCCTTATCTCCTTATCTCACTGCCTCTCTGGCTTTCTGGGTCAAGCTCAGGATGTGACCAAACACTTCCTTGTTTTTCAGAAGTTCAGCCCATGACCAGGGAGGCTGCGAGGGACCCCCTCCACTTGGAACCGGTACCCACATATAAACAGACAAGTAATGACAGACTCAGTTTGGAGGTATAAAAGGTCGTGGCTTTGTTTATTAAACAATCATAATAATGGAGTAAGCGCTGCCACCGTACCCGGCCGAGCCTCTAAAGAGCCGGCCATTGTCGTGAGTGGGTTCCCGGGTGTCACGTTCGCTTGACCCCGCCCATTCGCTCCTACCTCGGGCGACGCCCGCTCCGAGCCCATCTGGCAAGGACAAGCACTTACCCCCGAACTGCCGCCACTCACGGCTCTATTTAAACCTCCTTAAATTAGACCGTGCCGCCAACACTGCTAGGACCCTCTCCAGCCCCTCCTTCAAATCGTTGTTGAACAAATCCACCCCTATCTCAGATAAGTGTGTGCCGTCGGCCCGAAACAGGCCGATTGATTTGTAGTCGAACTTGGGATGGGTGATCTGCCATCCCCCACACTGCGTCACAAACTTTCCCACCATCTTGTTCAATTTGACCCGCGCTCGGTCGACGGCGCCCGGTGCCCTTGCACCCCTCCACACTATCCTGCAAACTATGTCCGACCAAACGATCTGTACTCCTGGCCAACGGGCGAGTATGAGGGCCAGGTCGTGTTTTATCGAATTGACCAGCTCGAAGTAGCGTCGAGCGGCCAGATCGTTGCCCCCGACGTGGAGGAGCAGGATCTGTGGCGCCCTCCTATCCCTATATTGTGAAATTAGTGAACCAAGGGGCAAACAGCTTAAAAGTGATATAAACAATATTAAAAAATATAAAGTGAACTTAATCAATGATGTTGTAAAAATTAATAAACTTGATATTAAAAAATCATAATATGTGCTATTTAATAACCCAGCTCAAACCCTCTGGTGGGACCTGTTTCACGGGTTCCAAGGAGTAAGATATATTTCAAACAATCCAGGAGGAGCATTTTTCTGAAGCCAGGGTCACGTTTGATGTGTGAATGGCTCCCGATAGCATTAACTCAGTTCCCTTTTAAATCACTCCAAGCCCTGTAATATTTCCTCCACTTTATTGGGAAAAGCAGCAGAACACAGATACTTGTGGATGGTATGTAGTGGTGATTATTAGTTAGAAACTGGTAAAATCACCATGGGGGATGAACAGAGAAGGGTCTTGTACTCACTGTCTCCAGGGTGGAAAAGGAAGTGAGGGGCAGTGTGGGTAAAGGGAATAGTCTAGGGGCAGACTATCTCTGAACAAACAGGAGGGGGGGCAGGCTAGCCCATTCTGGTGAGGATCTCAGAAACTGCAGTAGCAGCTCACTGATCCATGCCCAGAGGCAAGAAATGCAACATTGTTGCAAGTTACACAGGCACAGTATGTGTGTGCAAACACCATGCAGCTGGGAATAAGATCTGACAGGCAGAAGCTGACAAGGAGGAGAGAGGGGGGTGAGTCAGAAATGTAGTTCTTGTTCCATGACACTCCCAGTCTGGTATCTGTAGAAACCACTATATAACAGACTATGTGGAACATATGTGCAATGCATAACAAAGATAACATCACATTCTCAAACGATGCAAGAGTCCATGTCCACATAGCGATGTGACACCGGCCGGTATCACTGGTATCAAGGTCCCTTGGTCAAGGTTCTTTGGCAAAGGATGCAGGGTGGATGCACAGCTCCAGGTTTGCTGGTTGCACCACAATGTCTTTGTGTAAAGGTCTCTGGCACTGTTTCCTTTTAGCCTTGTGAGAGAACAGTCTTTTTGTCTCTGTAGTTTTACCCACAGAATGCATCCCCTTGTAGGTATGCCAGTCGTGGTAGCCTGTCGCCCTATCACCTGGCGTTTGGCAGAAGGAGATGGCTTTTGGCTCCTTGTGAAAGCGGAACAACACTCCTGGAAGACTGGTTGTCGAATCTAGTCCAGTAAAGAGGGCGTCGTTCAGGGAGACTCCCTGAAGCTGAGTGCTGGGGCTGAACACTACCCGGATTTGATCTGGTTCCTGAAGGTGGTAGGCCCCAGATGATTGGAGGTACCAGCATTCTTCACCTTCCTTCATTAGAGGTGCTGGCTTTGCGTAGCCGGTAAGGAATATCTTCTGGATGAAGGCCACAAAGTTGTTTTTGGTCTCTGGTTCCCTTTGTAGGTCGCAGAGGTGTGAAGTGAACCTAGAGATGGCATGTTCTCCATTGTTTGGGAAGCGCCTTCTTGGTGAACGGAATGGTAGCGGGTTCACCCAACTGCCTGGTCCGTCTTTGGAGAGCTCCTTGGTTGTTAACCTCGGGAATCCTCTATCTTCCCTCGATGGTGTTTGCTTGTCGTTGTCCTTTGTGGTCTGGAACGCTGTGTACCCTAAGTCATTGGTGCATTTCTCTTGCAAGAGAACGTTTCCACGTATTTTGGTGATACGCCTTTGTATCTCTTTGTTGACTGTCCTCAGGGGGTTGTTCTCTCCTTGGACGAAGAACAGTCTCTTTTGCCCTAGTAAATCCCTTTATGAGATGTCTCTGAGATTGTCTTTTTTTAGACGTGTGAGAGGACAGTCTTTTTGACACTGTGGCTTCACCTGTAGGGCGCAATCTTTTGCGGTCATGCCAGCCGTGACAGCTGGCTGCTTTATCGCTGGATACTCTGTGGAGAGGAACGACTGTACGTCCCACTTTATTGGGAAAAGCAGCAGAACACAGATACTTGTGGATGGTATGTAGTGGTGATTATTAGTTAGAAACCGGTAAAAAGAGATGGCCTCACCATGGTGGATGAATAGAGAAGGGTCTTGTACTCACTGTCTCCAGGGTGGAAAAGGAAGTGAGGGGGAGTGTGGGTAAAGGGAATAGTCTGCAGGGGGGGCAGGCCAGCCCATTCTGGTGAGGATCTCAGAAACTGCAGTAGCAGCTCACTGATTCCATGCCCAGAGGCAAGAAATGCAACATTGTTGCAAGTTACACAGGCACAGTATGTGTGTGCAAACACCATGCAGCTGGGAATAAGATCTGACAGGCAGAAGCTGCAAAGGAGAGAGGGGGGTGAGTCAGAAATGTAGTTCTTGTTCCATGACAAGCATGTATGGGATAAAGGGAAAGAGAAAATACACAATTTAAGTGCAGATGTATGGAACATAGAATCTGGCATATGATGTAATCTTGGCTCGAGTGTTCAGCCTACTCACAGGATTCAGATGGATAAAGTGCAGTTTGCAATTAGGGCTGCTACCCGTATGGAATAAATGCAGTCAGGATCTCCCTCAAAGGTACACTCAGCAGTATGTTGATGTATATAGGAGAGATAAGAGAAAACTACATAGCGCAGTCTAATAGACAAAATTTATGTATAAAAAGGTTTAAAAGTGCGCACTTACAATGTGCAAAATAAAAACAAGCATTGGTCACAGTTTGTGAGAAACTAAGGGTCACCGCACTGCTCACCGCCTCCCCTGGATCCTCCAAGACTCCTTTGCGTGTATTCTGCTATCGGGGCCTCCCTATCCCTACCCAACATCATTAGCCGCGGGAGCAACTGAGCCCACCGCAGCCCCCTACCTCCCCCCCATACCACATTTGCCTGCTCCGCTCGCAACCCGAGGTTTGCCCCATATGGGCGTTTGACAGCCCGCTTCTCTGCCCAGTGTATATGCGAGTCTCCGATTATCCAAGTGGTTGCGGCATCTGTGAAGGCATAAAGGGATGAGGAGGTTTATCCAAGCACGCTAAATCCCAGATAATGCGGGCCTGATATAGGACCGGTATCTGTTAGACTTCCATCGCCCTATCTTTTGTATCGCAGCTACTGACAGCCCCGCGCGTGATGCCTCCGTTGCCGCCCCAGTCTGGAACGAATGCGTCTCGAATTGTGCCTCATCGAGACCCTGGTGTCTTAGGCACATGCGGAAAACCCGCAGGTACTGGAATCTAGATAACGGTACCCCGTCCGCGTGAAGGAGCAGGGGACCCTGACCGTCTGGCCTACATGCCAAGTATTCCCTGAGCATGTTAACTGGGCAAAAAATGGTCCCTGGTAGCCCTAGCAAAGAAATCCACGCTCCCCTCCCCCGCTGGTCTGTTTTTGACCTTTTAATGTGTAGTTTTACCCATCCTTCCCCCTAAGACTATGTCCTCAAACTGCATCCCTCCCTCGCCTTTGCGCGACGCGCACACCAGCTCCCCGGTTCGCAGTGCTGCGAAGAAGGCCAATGCAAACGTCAGCCGGAAAAGCTTCGCCTCGAACCCGGATAGGCACACACTGTCTGTGGCCTGCATTAAACCCTCTAATATCGCTGGCGTCACTGGCCTTCTGCTGTCATTTGCTGCCGTCCCCTTCATTAACCCCGCTAGCACCCTCTTGATGATAAACGCCTTCGTTGGGTCTCCCTTGCCCTCTAGCTGCAAAAAGAAGGAAACCCCTGTCAATTTTTTCCCTATGGATCATCCTGCTAAACCCCTTGCCCTTAAGTTTAGGACAAACGATAGAAGGGCCCGACTCCCAATACGTCAAGACCCAATTCCCCTGCCAGACTTTGATAATCGTGCCACGCTGCCGAATAGGCCCGCCACGTACCCGGAGCCAGCGATGATCGCACCAACGAGGTTACTGGGTCGTCGCCAGCTCCCACAGGTCTGCAGGGCATGGACTGCCCATTGGGTCCGCCTCGGGAGCCAGTCTCCGAAACTGCACCATCTGTAACCGGGATAAGGCATCAGCAATGTTATTCTCCACCCCCGGGACATGTCGAGCCTTGAACGCAATCTTCAATTGCAGACATGAAAGTACGAAACTGCGCAGAAGGGACAGCACCGGCGGGGAGCGTGAACCGAAATTGTTCACGGCTTCCACCACCCCCATGTTATCTGTCCAAAAAAATGACTTGCTTATTCGCGAATAAGTGACCCCACAGGCGCACTGCGACGAGCAAGGGAAATAATTCCAAGAACGCCAAGTTCTTAATGAGCGGCGTCTCCCGCCAGTGGAGAGACCGCTGCTCCGCGCACCATGCCCCGTTAAAGTAGGCCCCAAAACCGACTGAACCTGAAGCGTCTGTAAACAACTGTAATTCTGTGTTGTTGGCTGGGGGACCTCGCCACAAAGGTTCTGCCGTTATAATCCTTTAAAAAACGCAGCCACACCGCCAAGTCCTTTTGGATTTCGGCGGTGACGCGGATGAAGTGGTTGGGGCGTCTCACCCCGACCGTTGCTGCGGAGAGGCGCCTGGCGAACACTCTTCCTGCCGGCATGACGCGCGCCGCAAATACTAAGTGGCCAAGCAGCGCCTGGAAGTGCCTCAATGATGTTTTCTTGAGGGCTATGAATTCGCGGAGAAGCCTGCTTAGGGCGACCAGCTTCTCCAGAGGGAGCCTGTACTCCATCGTCTCCGAGTCGATTTCTATGCCCAAAAAGGTAAGAGTGGTTGTCGGCGCACCGTCTTTTCGTCGGCCAAAGGAACGCCGAACTCATGCGCCAAGGCTGAAAATTCAAACAGCCACCAAGCGCATAAGTCTGAACCCCCGGGACCAACAAAAAGGAAGTCGTCCAAGTAATGCATGACCCCCGCTGCCTGCACCCTCTTCCGGGCCACCCATTCTAGGAAGGTGCTAAATGTCTCAAAATAAAAACAAGAAAGCGCACATCCCATTGGCAAGCATAAATTTACGTAGTACTGCCCCTCGAGCATGCAGTCTAGCAAATGGAAGCACTCGGGGTGGACTGGCAAAAGTCTGAAGGCCGATTTGATGTCGGCTTTTGACATTAAAGCCCCTACTCTCATCCTTTCCACTAGCGCTGCGGCTTGATCGAAGTTTGCGTAAGACACTGAACACCGGTCAATACTGTCGTTTACTGACGACCCCTCGGGGTAGGATAGGTGTTGTATCAACCTATACGCCCCTGCCTCTTTCTTGGGGACCACGCCCAATGGGGAAATCCTGAGATTAGGCAAGGGAGGGGACTCGAAGGGGCCAGCATCCTCCCCAGTTCGACTTCCTTCCAGACTTTCTCCCTAGCTATGTCAACGTGTGTCCTGACCGATTTCAAGTTCCGACTAAATTCTGATCCCACTTGATACTCAAACGGAATCCAAACACCCTCCTTAAACCCAGCTAAATTAGCTGGGCTGCTTCCCTATTGGGGTACCTTGCTAGCCACAGTGCCAAATTGGCGACGATTATTGGTGTCACTGCCCTCATGTCCAAACTTCCGTCTTGCGCCCCTCCCCCTGCGACCGCCCTTCTTAAAACACTTTGCCTGGGCGTGGCGGCCTCCGCAAAAGGATCAGATGTTTTGGAAACGGCAGTTGTCAAACGGGCAGTTGGACTGATTAAACGGCCAACAGACCCCTGTGTTGGTGCGCAGCGACTGGCTACTCCCTGGTACATTATTCCGCCATGCCCCTTTACCTACGGTGCCGCTCCCTCGAAAGGAATCTGCCCCGCCCCCAGACACAAACTGCAAATAAAAGGTCGACGTCCTTGACGTTCCATGGTATCACCTCATCTTGGGCCTTCATTGATTGCCTAAAGCACTGGTCATATGTCCACCAACCCGTTCCCCCGTAAATGTGGTGTGCTTCGTCGATCATGTCGTGATAAGTAAAGAGTGAGGCACACGCCTGCGGATCCTTCTCCCCAATTACTCCAGCCAGGATAACAAAGGCCTTTGACCAATTGCGAAAAGTGTGTGGGAAAAGCCTTTTTTCCACATCCTCCTTCTTCGCTTCCCTGTCTTTGTGGACCCAGCCAACGCTTTCCTGTAGCCTGGTAGCAGAGATAATATCTCTACATACTCCCCGGCCCATATCTTGTCCTTCACCTCTTTAAGCAAATGTAAGCCCACTGAGCTAGGTTTGGATGTGTAAAAGACCTTATATGCTGCGTCGGGCATCCTCTTATCCTTGGCTAGCTCCTCTGAAGCGGATGCCGCCTGAGGAAGGGGAAGCGTGGAAGATGGTGATTCCACCTGCCCGGCCTGCCCACCGGCCCCTAGGGGTGTGTTGCTAACAGCTTGAGGGGGACCCGCAGCTGCTGCCGGGGCCATTTCCGCTGCTGGTACTATAGGCGTCGCTTCCACTGGCACCGCCCCCAATGCTGGTGCTATGACTATCGCTATTGACGGAGCTATCGCCGCTGCTGACGCGATTAGCGTTGCTAGAACTGGCGCTGCGCTTATCGCTGGTGTCACTACTGTTGTCGGTGACTCTGCCAGCGCGGGTGTCGTCACCCCAATGTGACACCATGCGCTCGCTGATGCCCCTGACCCTGCGTCAAGGTGCGCACTTAAGAGGATAGGGCTTGCCTTATGCCCAACAACGCTGCCTCCATGAGCTGCGCTCCAGTACGCCGGGGGGATTCGCCCACTATCACTTGAGGTGGAGAGGAAACCGCTAGTCTCTTGTGCGGGGAACTCCCGCTGGCTACCCCTTTGTCAGTTGTCGCTGGCCGTTTACCTTTCTTTGACCGCTTTTTCGCCTGGCTGGGGGTTGACCCGGGTGGCGTTGCCAGCCGCCTATCAGGAACCGCGATGGCTGCCTCCTCCCCCCGGTCTCTGTTAGCGGGTCTCCCCTTGTGACTACGTGCTGTCGACGCCCCATCATCAACCCTGTGTGGTGATGGTCCCCGCGCCTCAGCGCATGCTGCTGAGCCGACCCTGAGCCGGACGCCGCCTCACTGACATCTGAAATGAAAGAATGGGGAAGCCTGCCCGCTGGCTTGTCCGTGACCGGCGATGGTCTTTGAAACCTCCGTCTTGACATGCCCCCTGGCACCAATGAAGTGGGTCGCCGCCCTGCTTGCGGATTTATGCCCTGCCATTGCGGTGTGTCCCTTCCATTTCCTTGTCCTGCCGCATGGCGCACCACCTGGCTGGGGGTGCCCTCATCACTTGATGAGGGCCACGCGTCCTCGCGTGCGGGAGCGTGTCGACCTTGTCCGCTCAACCAATCCTGCCCGCCAGCCTGGCCTTGTCCGCTCACATGACCTTGTCCGCTCACATGACCTTGGCCATCACCCGCTCCGTGCATAAGCATCAACAGCTGCCTCTGGAACCAGCCTTCGCGCATCAGCCTGCAGTTGTATGATTTTGTCTACGAAAGACATTCTGATTGATGTGCTAAGTGACGTGGGAATGTGATTTCAAATTTGAGTGAATGAAATATGTGTTCCGTCTACTGGGTTGTCATGTGAGTATGGGAAGTATCGAGGGTCGATGGAGGTGGTTCCAATGCGGACGAAAATTGAATTGCTACTTGAACAAAGTAGCAAAACTGACTGAAAGAAACATGAATTGATAATGTTATCATCAATACACGGAACATCCTGATAACATAAAAGGGGAGTTAGGCCTGCTATCTGTAAACACCCCTTGACCCCCTCCCGCATGCATATCAGTTATACCAACATACAATTTTTTTAAAAAAAAAATTTGAGGGAGGATGGGTAATCTATGAGGCCATGTGCTGAATAGGAAGTGGGATTCTCGTACCATACTTGGGCCATGCCCTGACAGGAAGTGGGATTACCTGCATCATCCCTGGCCATGCGCTGAACAGGAAGTGGGATTACCCATACAATACCAGGGCCATGCGGCCATGTGCTGAACAGGAAGTGGGATTACCCATACAATACCAGGGCCATGCACTGAACAGGAAGTGGGGTTGCCCATACAATACCAGGGCCATGTGGCCATGTGCTGAACCGGAGGTGGGATTACCCATACCATGCGGTCATGTGCTGAACAGGAAGTAGGATTACCCATACAATACCAGGGCCATGCGCTGAACAGGAAGTGGGGTTACCCGGATTGCAAGACATTATACCCAAAATACCATCTCTAAATATAACCACCGATTTGTCAAAACGATAACTGCTGTACCTCATAACTACCCAACATCGCCCAGTACATTACAACCGCACTTCCGTCATATTTAAGCTCCTGACCACCGTAGATCGTGACCGTAAATCCGGTATTTAGCAGTACTTTATTACCAAGATTTCCGTGTGTTATAACCACAACTCCCCTAAGCGCGAGCCTTTAAGACCAACATTACGGTATCTACCTGTAATCCCTACCGAAATCCTTGGGATAACCCACGACTACGGTACATTACCACCAATCTGGACTGTATCAATGCTTTGAACCCCAGATATAAGGTTTTGCCATCCAACTCCCGCACATAACCATGATTGTAGCAGATACCCACACTCTTCTATCCCAATCCCAGGTACAGTATAATATAATCACCAATGTTGTATATACCCGCTTATCTCCCCCAATGCAGCACGTTATACCCCTGAATGCAGTATATACACACCGTATACCCCACATAATCTTGGATGTAGTATATAACGCTGGATGCCGCCAATACAGCGCATGACCACCAAAGGCAGTATATACACACACCATATGATCCACAAAACAGCCCGTAACCACGCATGCAGTATATACGCCATATAATCCAAACCCAACACGTAATCACGCATGCAGTATATAAACCCTATATTCCGAACACAGCACGTAACCATGAATGCAGTATATACACTGTATCATCTGAACACTGCACATAACCTCGAATGCAGTATATATACCATATAATCCAAATACAACATGTAACCACGAATGCAGTATATACACTATATACACCATGTAACCCAATTACAGCACATTATAACCTCGAAAGCAGCGTATATGCCTTATACCCCGAATACAGCGCATTATAACCACAACGGAGGTATATACACTTTATGCCCCACATACGGCACGTTATCACCACGAATGCGGTATGCAGCGTTACCCAACGGCGATTCTAGCTTTGATATAACTTTATTCAACGTTGAAAGAAACATGCATTGATAACAGGGCAATAACAGCATTAACGGCAACTACACAACAGAGAGCCTCCACCCAAGAACCCTGTGGCCGTTAATAGCCCCCCATGGCCAGTTAAGAACCCTGTGGCCAGTTAATAGCTGCCAGGTCACTGGGTGTCCCATGCTCCCGCCCTGTGCCTAATCCTCCCTGCGCCCGCTCGTCCCCGGCACTGCTGCCGGGAGGACAGAGTGACCTGGCAGCAGGGAGAGATGGAGCCCGCGCAGGCTGTGCAAAGCTACCCCCCCTCCTCCTCCTCCCGCTGAAGGTGCGTGTGAGGGAGCGTCCAAACGGAGCGCAGCTGGGGGGGACCGTCACAGTAAGAACCATGGGGGGTTGTTGTTGGGCCTCTCCTCGCCCTCCCTGTTCCCCGGTGGCCACCCTCCCTGCCTGCCAAGCGGGCCAGCCACCGAGGCTGATGGAGGGAGAGCCACACGGTAAGGGGATCCCCCCGTTCCCCGGTGGCCACCCTCCCTGCCCGCCGAGCGGGCCAGCCACGGAGGCTGAGGGAGGGAGGGAGAGCCACGCGGTAAGGCTTTCCACTGTGGCAACACTCCCCGCCCGCCTCGAGCTGGCCAGCCCGAACAACGAAGGCGGAGGGGTGTACCACGCGGTCGGGCCTAAAGGGGACTGTGTACTCACCCTGGAGGAGAGGACCAATTTCGTCGCAGACCGGGAGCAGAATGGAAGATTCAGCTCCCGGCTGCCTCTTAATGCTTCCCTTGGCCTGCCCCCCCCCTTCCCTCCCCCAGGGGCCGCGACGGCGGCCCAGAGGTCCTAGCGAGGTGAGGGGGGAGGGGGCTGGCCCCCTGGTCATGGGCATCCCTCACCTAATTGGCTGGAGGGATTGCTGGCTGATTAATTAGATTTCAGGTGTTCTTGACAACTCCAGGGAGAATTAACTCTTTCCAGCACCTAGATGCCAGTGCTGGTATCACATTATATACAGCTTAATACTTTAACATTTTTTTTTATTACAGGTTTCTGTCTACTGGAACGTCATTTCGTGCATTGGCATTTTCGTTGATGATGGGCAGCACAACCGTGCAAAGAATAGTGTATACCACCTGCGATGCTAATCACAATGCATTACAGCATATCGTATGCCATTTCCCTCCGGCGAAAGCTTGTACACTGTGGCAAAAGAATTTCACAGCATTGGAATGTTCCCAATTGTGTCGGTTGCATTGATGGGAAACACATCCGCATTAACAATCCCAAAAATGCTGGGTCAATGTTTTACAATTATAAACATTTTTATTCCATAGCCTTGCGAGCAGCTGCAGGCGCAAAATATACATTCATTGCAATTGCTGTAGGCGCATGTGGTAAGCAAAATGATGGGGGGGGGTTAAAGCATCATCTCTTTACAAGCTAATAGAAGACAAGACTTTGCCGTTACCTTTGGACCAAATTTTGCCATTGAGTAAAACAAGCCTAAAATTGCCACATGTACTTTTAGCGGCTGAGGCGTACCCGTTATTCTCTTGATGAAGCCCTACAGCAGAAAAGGATTGTCCAAAGAAGAAGACATTTTTAATTATAGGCTTTCCCGAGCAAGACAGTGCATGGAGTGTGTGTGTCTTTGGCATAATGACCGCAAAACAGAGAATACTGCTTAAATCTATTGAAACCAATGTGTCTAATGTTAAGCGAATTGTTAAATGTGTGGCTGTACTACACAACATTGTTATAGATTTAGAAGCCAGTCATGATTTGTCAGTAGCGACTCATGCAACTTCTGCTCAGGTGTAGGGCCAATAATTCCACAGCAACTATGGCAAAACAAACATTGGCAATTCGTTTGAAGAATATTTTAATGGTGATGGCGCTGTACCATGTACCAAGTTTATATGTGACAGCAACATTCTGTATATGTATATAGTTATTCTTCCAGAGACTGGTTCAGATATTTGTCCTACACATGATGTAGTCTGCATTTAGTTTAAATATGCATCCATCATTTAGAGTGATATGAGATGTGGTTTATCTGTTGATGCATTATTCAGCCTGAGTGACTCAGACTCAAACTATTGCGATTATGTCTGAATAAATACTTTTAGCATTTTTATTTCTATTAAGTTTTATGCAAATATTTAAAAGCTGTGTTAGTGGCACTGTACAGTACAAATATGATTGTAAAGTTAACTTTTAGAGTTTATGAGTATGTATCATAATAATTAGTACCATTTTTTTTATTTATGTAGAATGAATAATCACACAACCCTTAATAATTGTAGTTTAAAACAGACTGTTGTGTCTAAATAAAATTGTGTTAAAATGAATACAATATGTTCCTTGACAGTTATCTATACGGGGCATATGTGAGTGTTTTGAACTAAATGTATATTTTTGATTATGTGTACATTGTTAACATTTAATAAACGCTTTATATTTTCTTATTTTGTCGTGTTTTATAATTTATGTATCGCAGTGCAATTTTTTTGTTTTTAATTAAATCTATTTTATACTTCACACCTGTTGATTTGTAAGAACAGACGTATAGTGCAAAAACAATTTATTAACACGTGCAAATTACAATAAAAACAGTAAACTTATTAAAAGAAACAAAACAAACATATACTTTTTTTTAATACAACGTTGTGCAAAACTGGTAAACAGAGTAATACAGAATAAAAAAAATACTCCTCCTCTACTGCCCTCAACACAACCGCTTGAATCTCGTGCCTTGTTCGCAAGTTCTTGCCTGGGTTCATGTTTCTTAAAAATGGGTGAAGACTTTTAAGAAAATCCATATCAGAATCAGCTGACCCCTGGAATACATTTGATATCACATTGAGCTTCTGTGCTTCCACAGCTAACATCTCCTTGTTGAAATCATTGCCTTTTTTGGGGGGGGGGGATGCTGGTTTGGTGTAGGTTACAGTCTCGCAAACCGACTCCACTAGATCAAGTGAAGCTGATGTTTCAAAGGAGGACAGACAATATTGTGACAACTCCACTTTAGAAACTTCATCAAGCCCTTGGGACAGAGTTGAGGGAACATAAGCAGAGCGTATTAATTTGGGGAGCTGATGAGGTTGATGGCCAATCAAGATTAGAATCGGTCACTGCCGGTGTAATCTGTTCCTTCAGGAACAGCATGCTGACAAAAAAGGGCTATGTTGAGGGACAATCCACTGAACTGGGACAAGCATCCCTGGAGTGGCCAGGCCTGATTTTCTTCAACTCGTTGAAACGAACCACGCACATTCTTCCACTTTGACTTTGCAAAGTCACCTAATAAAAAAAAATTACATTAAATACCTATGGTGGTTAATACTATTTGCATGACTACATTTTTTCCCTGTATTCGTTGTTATAAATGAAATATGATGCCATTAAACAGTTAACCAGTGTTTTTTTTTTAAATTTTTATTAACTGTAGGCTTTGCTATGATTAAAGCAATATGCTCTTTTAAATAGAAGGGAAAACGTCCCGAAAGACAAGAGCTGGAGCACAACTAATCAAATTGACTGGCAGGCAGGATACAAAATAAAAAAAGTTTATTAACTAAAAAATAGATACATAGATAGTTCTGGCAGGTACTCTGATGCGTTTCACGCACAGGGCGCTTTGTCAAAGAGTATTATTATCATGATGAAACCCTTGTGGTGAAACGCGTACAGTGTCAGTTCACTTCAGCCAGCAGAGGGATACTCTGGAGGATTCCAGCCCGCCCGATTTCCTGCCTCTATGAGCTGCGACAGAGCCGGTATAGACGAGTGACGAGCAACGCGAAGCACAAGGGCCCAGAGTGACGTGGGGAGAACGCACGGAGCGTCATCAGCTGACCTACATATGGCACCTCTTCCTACCACACAGAAAGACCCATTCGCTACCACTCCAAGACGGTTGTCTGACACCGTCCAAGTAGCTGAGGCAGAGATACACCTGGCGGGGATACTATCCCAAACTGCTTGATTACACTTGTAAATTGTGAGTGCCCTTTTTTATTGGTTTTATACATAAATGTTTGAACAGACTGCGCTATGTCCAGTGTTCTTTTCTCTTCCTGCTAAGGTCCCACTATACACATTCATGTGTGAATTAGAGTACAAGATAACAAAGAAACCTTTATGTACACGCACCCTCATTGGGAAACATTGACCTGAATCATCTCCCACTTGAATATACATACTTGCACTATTTTGCCTGTGTTTATTCTTTTCTATATATAGCTGCGCTCCCCAGTATCCGGCCACCAGAAAACATATAGGGTAAATAAGAAATCCAGAGTGTGACGGGAGCTTTGCGACAGGCTATTAATAATACACCAAAATATATATAACTGGGTTGAACTGGTACGAGACTTAGATATGATAAAATATAATTTATTCCTTGATAAAGGTGAACACACGAGATATACAAATAACAGGCAAAATATAGACACTTACTTAAAGATTATGACAAGAAAGCCATCAGGATACAGGATGAGCCATTTTTTCCATATTTCAGTTGACATCACAGCAAGACTTGCAGCTCATGAATGAAGACTCATGCATGAAGACATGCAGACATGAAAACATGAAGCACTATACATGAAGACAATGAGTAAGGGGTGACTCTGGCTTATATACCATTTTAACCCTTCTCTTACATTCAAGATGCCGCGCTGTCTAGAGAAAGTCTCTTTGAAGCTTTTTGAAGCAGCTTTTGGACTTGCGAAGTATCACACTTAAAAACCAAACAGTTCCTGGGTCCCTGGGCCCAGCATAAACAATTAGGCAATTAGCCTTTGATCACCTGGCTTTGTAAATCCTGGCAGGATGTTCTTCCTGCCTATTAACATAACAGTGGAGTCTGCAGTTTCCAGAACAGAACCAAAATTCCATATACACTGTAAATAACTTCATAACTTCAGTTAAGTAATACTTACTGGCACGTGAGACATATTAATACATTCCGTCACGCATGACGCTCCCAATGAGACTAAATATTACCGTGTAATATTAAAATTAAGAGAGATATTAATATATGGCTCTTTGTATCTGTTAAACCTCAGGTGTCAGTATTCGTTAGTTGGGGCTTGGTCCCACGAATACACATATGTAACTCTTAGCATGTTCAGCCAAGGACATCTCATAATATTCTTATATTTAATAAGGTCACTCATTCTGCTCTCCTAAATTAGAGGCGTTTGTAAGTGTGAGTTATAACGCTCACAACCCACTCCAGCTTCCTAACCATTTGGTCGCTCTCCTGACCATTTGCATTTAGTAGGCAGGCATCTTTGAGGGTAATTTAAACAAAGGGCTAGAATCACTGTTTTAACATTAACCCTTTCCCTCCCGCAGCAATCCTAGTGTATGTGTGGGTGCAAACACTAGGATAACACAATACAGTTACACAGGGGAATAAGCATTTGGATATTGAAGCGAGGTAAAAACACATTACTGGACCTCAGTCCAGTTAACCCCTTGCTTCCCAGGTGAGGGTAGAGGGTGGCCAATTGGGGTGGCCCTTTAATCCTGGGCCAAATCCTCCCCATCATCACACAGAGTGCGACACAGACAGTGTGAGAGACAGAGTGCGAGAGACGGAGACTGACTGGGTGGGTACTTCTAGTGTCACACACACACATTGAAAGCACAAATAGAGGTCAGCCACGCGCCGCCAACCACGACCGCCACACCCCCTCCGCGCCCATCTCCCGCAACCCAGACTGTTTACCCTTGGGAGTCAGGGGAGCTCCGGGACGCAAGGGAAACGCATTGCCCCCCCCTCCAGCGGGCGCACCCCCGCTACCAGCTCTGGCAAGCGCACCCCCGCTAGAACCTCCCGCTCCAGGCAGGCGCACCTCCCGCTCCGGGCGGGCAACCACGGGGACCGAAGGGGGGACACCACGCGAGCAGCCGCCACAGGACGGAGGGGCAGACTATAAACAAACGCGCACACACACGGTGGGGAGGCATGAGGGCATGACACAGTACTTACCTCTCTGTAGAAAAGACAGGGCGGGCCTGGCTGGACGCAAACAAAAAAGAAGAAAAGTCCTGGCAACGAGCGCGCTAACACAGGTCAGCCAATCAGGCAGGGGGATTTTTTTTCCTCTCCCTTCTTCGAGCAGGGGAATTGTAAGTCGCCATCAGGCAATATCCATTTGCCAGGTGCGACCAGGCAACTGGGTTTGTCGAACACTATATATCACATTTAACCAAAAGACAGTACTACTGTATATAATCGGTTTAACTTCTTGCAGTTATTGTACCATACAGCATGACACGCTTGTAACGTTGCTGACTGCAGAACAGGATACAGACCCGCAGGGCAGAGGTAGGGAGTAATACACCGACCTTGGCCTGGGATTAGAGGCCTGAGATGCAGGGACGGTTCCGGGGTCGAGGCAGGCGGCAGGCAAAGGGTAGTCAGGTCCGGTTCCAAGGTCGAGGCAGGCAAAGGGTAGTGTAATGCTGTGCTCACCACAAACAAGGCGGAACCCCGATACTGAGGTGGGAATGGGTATAAACGCCACAGGGTATAAACAGGGGCACGTCTGGAGAGTGGATGGTCAGGCAGCCGGGTCGGGATGGAGAGATTAGAGTAGTCTTGATACTAGTCGAGGTCAGAGGTAGGAGCCGGTAGAATGGTCGGAGTCCGATAGCCGTGGTCAGGGGTTGGAGACAGTAGAAACGTAGAAGTCCGTAAGCCATGATCAGGATTGAAGAGATGCGGAAGGTTAGAGGAAAGCCGGGGTCAGTAAGCCAGAAGTGCGGATGTCCAAGGGTCAAGTCGGGTCGGTACACAGGAGATCAATCTGAAGTGGGAGAACAGGCGCTACCAGGAACTATGCTCAGCCAAAGTGCAAGTGGCACAGCTGAGCAAATATGGGAGAGCAGCACCAATGAGAGGGGAGGAGAAGAGGTGCGGCCTCAGTGGAGGCAAGGATAGGTGGAGTGGTGAAGGAGACAGGTGGGCGTCATGAGGGAAGTTGACGCGCAGCTGCGGAGCGGTGCACACGTGTCGTGTGCGCACCGCTGATGCGCGCCGTGACCTGGGGGCGGAGCTAGACTCTGCGATGTCAACAAAGCTCCTCCGTGAGCGCGCGCTGTAAGGACAGCGGGGTTGCGCGAGGCAGCAGGTATGGAGGGAGTGCGCCGCGGGGACACACTCCCCGATTCCTTACAGGTAGTCAGGTCCGGTTCAGAGGTCAAGGCAGGCGGCAGGCAAAGAGTAGTAAGGTCCGGTTCTGAGGTCGAGATAAGCAGCAGGCAAAACAAAGGCAAGGCAGAGCTCAGACAGTATAAGGAAACAAGTACTTTGCACGAGCAAGGTTGGACAGTAACTGCCTGCTACTTAAAGGCCAGAGGCAGCTGCTGGCAATGAAAGTTCAAAGTGAGGCTTACTTCAGGTGAGGGCAGGGCTTGCCAGGAGGCACGATGGTCATGGTAGCTTCGGAGGTGATGTCACTTCCTGTAAGCATTCATCCTGAATGGACGGACAGATCCCTTATAACGCTATAAAAGTGCTAGCAATATGAAATGAATAGTAACATGTATAATTAATATGACAAAAGCTTATACAATTTAAGATTTTACAAGAACTCAATAATCACATAGTAAAAATTCAGTAATCAATAAAGAATCAATATACTTACTTTTGATAGACAAAATCTCCCCTATTTCACACCACATTTTGTCATGTATAAATCGATCATGATACGCCCGACTGCGCTGATTCCCCAACGCATCGCGCTGATAAACTCCACTGCAGAATTATCTATTGTATTTTTGAAGTATACAGTAAATATTACAATTTTTTTTTATAAAAATGGGTATTTGGTATACTTTAAAAAAATATATACAATATGTCAAATAATACAATTTTTATATATATAAAAACTTAAATTAAAAGTTTATAAATATATATGACACTGCGAGGGACACGTGTGGGGATGTGACCTGTGTTTAGGGCTGTGACCTGTGTTTAGGGCTGTGACCTGCTGTGTTTAGGGCTGTGACCTGTGTTTAGGGCTGTGACCTGTGTTTACATGGAACAATCATTTCATTGGCCGGCAAAATACCACGTGAAGTGGCAGCCGCCAGAAAACAGATTTTGTTGTATGCTGAGAACGCTGCCGCTTCAACGCGCTACTTTGCCGGCAGTTGCGCAGGCATTGGGGTAGCTCCCACAACAATATAAAGCAGAGTGGTGCACGCGCACGCAACGACGCCGGCACCATAATCCTAGCCATAACATGATCTTATGGAGATAGAGAGAGAGGAGGGAGAGAAAGTGGGAGGGGGATAGTGGAGCGACAGAAAGGGGGGATAGGGAGAGTGGGGGGCAGAGAGAGAAGAGGGAGGATGGGGAAAGAGGGTGTAGGGGGAAGAGAGAGGGGGTAGTGGGGAAAGAGAGAGGGGGTAGTGGGGAAAGAGAAAGGATAAGAGAGGGAAACGAAGGGCAGGAAAGCGGAGAGGGGAGGCGAGGGGGAGAGACAGGGGGAGGGGGTTGGTAGTTTAAGGGGGGCAAAGGGGGAGAGTGATGGGGAGAGAGGTGGAGGGGGAGAGGGAAGGGGGAGAGAGGTAAGGAGAGAGAGGGGGAGGAGAGAGAGGGGGAGGAGAGGAGAGAGAGGAGAGAGGGGGCCGGGAGAAGACGATAGGGCGGGAGGTAGGAAGGATCAGAGGAAAGAGGGGGAAAGGGAGAGAGGGGGAAGAAGAGAGGGGAAATGGAGGGAAAGCGGGAGCGGGAGAAAGGAGAGAGTGAGGGGGGGAGGGAAAGGACCGAGAGAGGGAAGGAGAGAGGGGGGGGAGGAGAGAAGTGCGTTAGGAGAGGGGGAAGGAGAGAAGGGCGTTAGTGAAGAAGATGGGGAGCGCGAGAGAGGTGAAGCCAAGAGGGGGGTGTTGCAAAACGGGCGAGGGGGAAGAAGAGGAAGGCGGGGAAGCAGAGAGAGGGGAGAAGAATAGAGAGCGGGTGGAAATGAGAGTGAGATCTAGGGAAAGGAGAGAGGGTTAAAGCAAGGATGATCGGGGGAAAAAGAGAAAGGGGGTTTAGAGTTTTTTTTAAGAGCTGGGAAAGGAGAGAGAACAAGGAAATGAGAGAGCGCGGGGGGAAGAGACGAAGCGGGACGGGGCAGGAGAGGAATTAGAGAGAGGCGGGGTAGTTAGATGAGTAGTATAGCGGTAGAATGGATAGTAGAATGAGCTTAGAGGGATCGTAGAAGATGGTTAGTTAGATGACGTTGGAAGAATGAGATGAGAGAGCGGGTGAGTTAGAGGATCTGAGCAGAGGATAGAGGAGGGAGGAGAATGAGAGCCGCAAGGGGAGCATGAGAGAGAGGAGGAGGCGAGTTTAAGAAGAGCGAGGACGAGTCGGGGCGAGAATGAGGAGAGCGAGAGATGAGCGGGGAGAATGAGAGAGAGCGGGGGGAGAGAAGAGCGAGGAGCAGGGAGATGAGATGGGACGAGGAAGAGAAGAGAGCGGGGGAGAATGAGATAGCGGGGGGAGAATGAGAGTGAGAGGGGGGAGAAGGAGGAGAAATGGGAAAGAGAGAGAGCGGGGGGAGGAGGAGGGCGGGGGGAGAGAATGGAGAGAGCGGGGGGGAGCATGAGAAGAGAGCGGGGGATGAGAGAGAGAGCGGGGGAGACTGAGAGGGGGGGAGAGAGAGCGGGGGAGAATGAGAGAGAGCGGGGGAGGGAGAAGAGAGGGGAGAGCAGAGGGTAGCGGAGAAGAGAGAGGAGAGAAGGGAGAGGAGAGCGAAGAGGGAGAGAGAGAGAGAGGGGAGATGGAGGAAGGGGACGGAGAATGAAGAGAGACGGGGGAGGATGAGAGGAGACGGGGGAAAGAGAGAGTGGGGGCGAGGGGGAGAGAGAGAGGGGGGAGAGCAGGGGGGGGGAGAATGAGAGAGAGCGGGGGAGAATGAGAGAGCAGCGAGGGAGAATGAGAGAGAGCGGGGGAGACTGAGAGAGAGCGGGGGAGTGAGATTATTGGAGGACGAGAGGGGGAGAGAGAGAGCTGTGGGTCGAAGGTTAAGAATGAGAGAGAGCGGGGACGGGTGAGAAGGGGAGCGGACCGCGGAGGAGACGGGGAGATGAACGAGAGAGGGCAGCTAGAGGCGCGGAGGAGAGAGAGGACCGTGGGACAATGAGAGACGAGCATACTGAGAGGCCTGAGAGACGGCAGTGGAGAATGAGAGCGAGGGGAGAGAACCGTAAGGGAGATAGAACGAGGAGGAAGCGGATGAGCGAGAAGCCACCCCTGGGGAATGAGAGGCAGGGGGATGAGAGAGCTGGAATGGCAGAGCAGGCATGAGAGCAGCTTGGAGGGAATGAGCAGGGAGGGTGAGAACAGACGATATGAAGAGACGAGAGATAGGAGAGAGCTGCTCTGGGGAGTGAGAGGAGAGGGAAGAGTGAGAAGCGTTGGGGAAGGAGGGAGAGCGTGGGAATGGGTGAAGGGGAGCAGGAGACGAGAGCGTTGGGGAAGGAGAGAGATCGTTGGGGAAGGAGTAGAAGAGGTGGGAAGGAAGAGACAGAGCGTTGTGGAGCGAGACGACAGAGTTTGACAGGAGAGACGGAGCGTGTGGAGGAGAGACAGCAGAGCGTTGTCGAACAGAGGGTGGGAAGGAGAGAGAGAGGCACTGTGGGAGAGAGAAGAGCTGTGAAGGAGATGAAGTGTGGAAGAGAGGTTGGGAAGAGAGGAAGTGTTGAGGGAATGAGAAGGTGTGGGGGGGATGGCGAAAGAGTGTTGGGAATGAGAAGAGAGTTGGGTGAAGAGATTAAGCGGTGTGCAAGAGAGGACGTGTTGGGGAATGAGAAGGGTGTTGGGAAGAGGACAGAGGTGTTGGGGAATGAGAAAGAGTGTTGGGGAATGAGAGTGAGGCTATGAGGGAGGGGGGGGGGGGAGGCGGATCCGAGAGATGAGTGGGGGGGGGGCCGCCGGGATGAGAGCCGAGAGTGAGAGCGAACGAGAGGAACAGGAGGCGCGCCAGCCCCTGGGCTCTAACAACGCGAGAAGACCCCAACTGCCTCCCTGCTGCCCCTGAGATTGAGGGATCCTGTAAGCCTGAGGAGGGTCTGTAGCCTGAGGAGGGGGCCTGTTAGCCTGAGGAGGGGGCCTGTAAGCCTGAGGAGGGGGCCTGTAAGCCTGAGGAGGGGTCCTGTTAGCCTGAGGAGGGGGCCTGTAGAGCTGCCTGCTGGAGGCTGCCCACGGAGGTGCCTGTCAGGGGAACCTCCCTTCTACCCGCTTACAACATGCTGCCTTGACAGGCACCTCCAGGGTGACCTTCCAGCAGGCCCCCCTGGCAACACCTTCTAGGAGGCCAACTTTGCCAGGTTTTCTGGCATGGGGCCTGGGCCCCTTTACTCACCGGGCCCAAATACAGGGCAGTCCGGTTCAATACTGGCCACCTGGCGACCCTACAGTACTTTCTTTTGGCCATTAAGTCACAAATCATATTAGACGCTACATGTCCAAACTTTTCAGGGAAACCCACAATTACCTTCAAACCATCTTGCATTGCAATGCATTTATTGTCTTGTACGTTCTACCTTCCATTCCAAACACATTGTTTCCTATTTCATTCCATCTCTTGCTTATTCTACTCCACTGCTTCCTCTTTTTTCTTGTTTCCCCCCCCCCCCTGTCTCCTTTCTTTTCTCTTCTCCTTCCTTGTGGGAGTGCTCCACTCCTTTTGGAGGTGCGGCTCCTTTAAGAGCCCTGTGTGTCTCTCCCTGTCTCACCCAGCAGCTGTGAAACTTGCAGATCTCTCTCTCACACACCTTCCCTTTTCCGGATTTGGGAGCCAGCAACCTGGAGATCTCCTTCCCCTTCAGCAGCCAGACTCCTTCCTGGGTCCTACCTCCAAGGGCAGGTAAGCAACAGGATCCTTAAACAGCAGGTGCCAAGAGTCACAAAGAAACCCAGATCTAAAAAGCTGAGCCCCTTCCCCACTAAGGGGTGACTGCAGAATAGTTGGGTCACCTGCTGGCAGGTCAGCAAGGAACAGATCAACAAGTCCCGTTAATGCAGAGTGTACTTCTCCCTATTCAAATAGATCAGCCCCTCCAGCCACAGATATGATTGTAGAACAGTAATGGAAAAGGTCAAGTAGACCCAGTTAATCAGCCCTATTAAACCCACTCTGCCAGAGGCAGGATAAGCCAGCCCTGATCATTAATGCCCACATCTAGACACCCCCTGTTTTAAATACGGATTTTAGCCTTCCCCCGATGGAAGATCTGACTACAGAACAGTTTGATCACCTACAGTAGTATCAGATGGCCGTGAGCGAGCGCCTCCAGTCATGGCCAGTAATGCATTACCAGAGCCAGAGTTCAGCAGCAGAGATGTGTGTAAGTTTGAATAGAACAGACCCAGCCAAGCCTGGTTTTGGAACTCCCTGTGCTATAGATTTTAGACCTGCATTCAGAAGCGGACTTGTAAAACCAGAAACCTTGCCTACCCTTTGTGTTCCAGGTACACAGCGCCAATTGAAATGCCTATAAAAAAACAACCCTCACAATTTCATTTTGCCTATGTATAGATATGTAGTGTTAATGAAAATAATTGTTTTCTCCAATGGATCAACCAGTTGCTGAAGGGTACAACATGTTGGTGGATTCTGTGATATTTGCAGTGTCTTTAGGTTGAGTGCAGTTTTGTGGTGTAAATAATCTGGTAGGGTGAGGAAATAGAAAAATAAATACTAAAACCTTAATGTGGGGTAGATTGTTTCCTGAGTATGAGTCCTGCTACTGGACTAACCCAATATGAAACCTATATTGTGATGTACAGTAATGCTGAGTGACTGGTGTATCCTGCTTTTGTTGATCCCAATATAACTATGATTTATTTTATTATTGGTTAGTATGGACCATGTGTGCGTCACTTTTACCCTCTAAATCTCAATGTAAAATATCGGGAATAACCACTATAAAATAAGGATTGGATCTGCACAAATTGTTTAGCAAAGAGCTTCCAATCAAAGTTATTTAATGTAATTTTAAATAAATAAAAATATTCCCACCCTACAAGTAAAACAAATAGGGGAAAAAAGTGTTTTTGTGAATTTGGATAAAAAGGTGTTTGTGTGTGTGTGTGTGTTTATCATTAAACCCATGAACGTTATTGATGCATCTGTAGCTGAGATGTTATAGTAAATTGATGCTATTCATTGCACTATTAGGAAATATAAATACTAATAGCGACTGTAACCTGCACTTATTTCAACTCGCTCTCCTTTTCAATCAAGTGCAGTAAAGGAGCTGCACAGCGTGGGATAGCTCTCAACTCGCTCTTTCTTTTTTCGTTACACTCTGCACCTGTTTCCCCCAACAAACCACCCTCCTAAAGTAAGAATGAATCTCCTATTCTTTGACTCCTGCTTATCCATGTGCTGTTTTAGGGACAAGCACGTAATAAAATGGATAGGAAGCGAAAAGTGACGAGCGCACTGGGGGCCTATGTGCTACCCAGAATCCTTGTCTGCAGCTTGACTGCGGTGTGACGTGAAACTGGGAGAATTAAGCAGTTTTGTTTTGTGAAAAACTGCACACACTTTCCCCAAATGTAGAATCCCATGTGAGTCCTATCTGTGCTTGTCATAGTCCTATAGGGTTAATGATCTCAGATGCGCTATTAGAGAGGGTTGGGGTTCCTTACAATGCATCTGATCTCAGACGCGCTATTAGAGAGGGTTGGGGTTCCTTACAATGCATCTGATCTCAGACGCGCTATTAGAGAGGGTTGGGGTTCCTTACAATACATCTGATATCAGACGCGCTATTAGAGAAGTTTGGGGTTCTGCAGAATTTCAGAATATAATTTATAGGCTTCCTTAACCCCTAAATGTTGGAAACCCTGAGCTAATGCATGTGTCTGAACACTAAATATGACTGTGTATCTAATGTACCATCTCTGTCATTTCTCTGACTGGCTGAGAAATCAGCGTGGATTAGTTTCCTTCATGCAAAAAAGCGATGGTGTCATTGAACTCTCCAGATAGAGGCCACCGTGGTCATTAGTGCCAATCTAACAGTCAGGCTTCCACCCTCTGGCTCCAGGCATCAGATGATTTTAATTATGGGTTTCTAGTTTCTTGGCAGAATATACAAAATCCACATTGTCTTCCCTTCCCTGAAGCATAACGAATAGTAACTTTAACATGAATCTCACTGGCAGTGGCTGGCAACTGCATTCGTCATCCATTCAATTGGTGTAAACTTTGTGTGTGCCGGTGTGATTATATTTAAAGGGCAGTCTAATAACATACAAGAAAGGGAAAGCACTTGGCTATGTAACACTTTTGTGAAACACTTGTAATGTTTGTTCTTTAGACACTTATTCAGTGTGCTGGAGAAGTTTACTCCCATTCATTTGGAGCTGTTTGCAATGTAGTCAAGAAGGGCCATAGTCGGATTTGTGACCATTGGTGGAAGACAACTGGGAGTTTTTCAAAGCTTTGTACACTATAATTCCATCTATGAAGAACTCTGTCTAAAAGATACCACCACCCACAACAAATGTACACGTCTCCTGGGTCAATACATCTGGGGGGTGCAACATTTTCTAGGGGGGACGCCGAACCGAGCCCCACACTCTTCACCACAACTACCTCTTACCTGCTACCCGGCTTCTCCTCCTGCATCTTCTCATAGCAAATGGTGAAATGGTGACACACTGCCATGACAACGTGAAGTCACAGAGGAGGAGATGACTGAGATCAAGTAATAGGGCAGAGTGGGTGGGGGGGATGCGACCAAAAAAAGATTGCGCACCCCTGAAATACATAATCGGATAAGGGCAACAGCTGTGCAAATTGAGGCCTAAATTCCATAAAAGCACTTGGACAAATACCACGGAAAGCACAGGCGGATACCACGGAAAGCACAGGCGAATACCACGGAAAGCACAGGCGAATACCACGGAAAGCACAGGCGGATACCACGGAAAGCACAGGCGGAAAGCACAGGCGAATACCACGGAAAGCACAGGCGGAAAGCACAGGCGAATACCACGGAAAGCACAGGCGGAAAGCACAGGCGAATACCACGGAAAGCACAGGCCTTATTACACTCATTCACTTCTTATAGCTAACAGAGAAAACAATGTTGCCGTGAGGAAACCTGAGTTACAGGGCACTTTTACTGAGATTCACAATGGTAGCCGTTTCTAAGAGGCCAGGCAACAATTTCTGTCAATACTTTGGAGAAATATTGTGGGATTTTACAGTGAAGTTACGGAATCGGGGAGACCATGGAAAAGTAAAGAACATTTTATGGAGTCCTCAAAACTACACATTTAAGAGGCATTTTGGTTTATTGTGTTTGTTCTCATTATAAATCCCTTTTAGGCAAAGTAAGTCTGAAGGACAACATTTGACATGGTACCCAAGGCGCTCCCGGGCTGATGTATATCAAAAACAGTTTGTGTGTGGTTTGTTTTGTTTTGTTTTTGAGAATTGAGCACTCTGCTTAAACTATAGCTCCTGTGTTATTACAAATATTGGCATCCTCAGTATATCATAAGAGTAAAACCAGAGCACATTGTCCCATTCGCTGTTGTCTTTAGATGTGTTGTATTCAATATGCGTAAATCTGCGTTGCACAAATAATGCGCACAGTAAAGAACTAGCACGCACGTTACCATTTGTTTTAATGAGCGGGGTCAAATCTCACATTGGATATCGCACCAGTTTGGGCGCACTGCATTAACCGGAGCGGTCAGGTCTGCAATTCTGAGATTGAAGGATTGCTCATTTATAAGGAGCTGGAGTTTTGGGTTTGTTTGTAAGCATCGGTTGCAAAGATTTTACCCATAAAACATTTAAAATACCATCAGTTCACTTTGGTCCTGTGCACTATTGAAGTTTTTAAGCACCAGTCCTGTCTGCTGATCTGTGGTTTCCCCCCTCCCCCTTCTTGATTTCTGGGGACCGCCGCCTTCTGAGCAACACAGGCTTTTTGTCCACTGAGCAAGAATATTAGCCCAGTGGACACAAAACAGCCACGAGGTCAGGGCTCTCTCTGGTGCCCAATAGAAAGCTGCAACGAGATAATAAATAAATACAATAATATATATATATATATAATATATAGGCTGTCCTATTTCTTAAAATCATTTTAACCAGGGGGTCCTTGAAGGTCAATGACTATAGATCAGCTCTGGGGGAACTCGTGGGTTCAGGTAAGATTTGGAAGAATAATCATTTTGGGGTGGGTGGAGAATTGCTGCTTTAATGCCTTTATTGAAGTCGTTAATGTTAACGCATTATCTTGCTTGTCTTGTCCTGTGTAATCCCATCATAGAGACGTTCAGTGTCAGAACATGTTAACATATTACTTTATTAGCTGCTGCCACCGTAATCTGATTTAACACCCTATAATTCAGCCAATAAGATTTTTATTTATAAAATGTTTTACCCAGAAGTAATACATTGAGTTACCTGTTTACTTCAAGTATGTCCTGGGCACTGAGTTATGATGACACATGGTTGTATTAAATGAACAGAGGTTATACACTCCAATTTACACTTGACATTTCATGGGCAGTTAGAGATGGTTATGGGCGTTTGTGAAACAGTTCCAGACAAGGTTACAATTGTGTTTAAAGGTAGAATAGGCAGAGGGGGACAGCCGGGACAGGTCTCCCGGGCCCCAGCTGCGGGCCTCCCTGCACACTGACTGTCCCACGCTGTCGGCGCGTCACCGGTCCTCCCCCTCATGCCGGTGCACGCCGGAAGCTCAGCCCAGCTTACTTCTGGTGCATGCTGACGTCGGAGAGGCCAGAAGCTCGGCGTGGGACAGTAAGTGAGGATGGAGGCCCGCAGCTGGGGAGAGTCAAGGCCCGGCGGCAACTAGAGTACAGACCGCCAGGCCCCCCACAGCCACCAGGCCCGGCCAGAAGCCCGTCACTTGAGATCATCCCCAAGGTACCGTAAGTCTGTATTATACAGGAGAGCCCCGGGTATACGGCGGGTTCTGTTCCAGGGCCCGTCGTATAGTGAAAATCGCCGGAAAGCGGATCTGGCGATTTTCTGTGCTGTGCATGCGCAAACCGGATTTTCGCCGTTCTGCGCATGTGCGATCTATACGCTGCGGCAGTCTGCGCATGCGCGCCGGGTGTACCCGCCCGTTCTGCGCATGCGCAATTTTAGATTCAACATGGCGGCCCCCTTCTCGGTGCCGCCGTATAAGCGGATCGCCGGAAAGCGGATCGCCGGAAAGCGGAGCGCCAAGAAGCGGGGCCCTGCTGTATATGTAAAGAGAATGGGAAAAAATGGGATAGTACTCCCACAGCCAGTGCTCAAGGGCTGCTTGCACCATAGTGTATATAGAATCCTTATTGAAAATAAAGGTATATGAACATTAGCGGGTCATCTTTCCCCGAGTTTGTTTAGATCTGATGATAATTACAAAGGTATACAAGGGATTCCCAGAGGCTTCTTTACCTGTGGCAGATGTTCCATTTGCCAATACTCTAAATCTACTAAATACATTAAATTGAGTAAGTCAAATCACTACATTGACAGTTTTTTTATTTTTTTTTATTTTAATTAATTGCCATACGAGTTTTGTGGTGTGTCTCTTACAATGTGGCTGCCATAAGAAATCTATTGGATGGACCAATAGACCTTTACGGTCACGGATCATGAAGCATGTACAGCTTTTTAAAAAGAAAGATGGTACACACCCAGTTTCGCGCCACTTTTCAGCTTGTCTTCACGGAGATATTTTCATTTGTGGGAATTCTGTAGAACATGTCCCCGTCATCCTAGAGGTGGGGATAGGCTGAATGCTTTGAACAGAAGGGAGATGCATTGGATCTACATTATGAACACTCTGAGCCCAAACGGCATCAATACGGATTGGGAACTTAAACATTTTCTTGTAGATTGATGCTCTTTGGAGTGTGGTCCAATGTATCTACCTTTAGGATATTTAACTGTGGTACTATTCTTACATTACTCTGATCTCCGAGCCTTATATTGAGTATCTTAGTATATTTAATATTTCTCAATTGATTTAAATATGTTTATTATGATATATATGTCCTATGGTATGAATCTTTTGTATCCGGGTGTGTTATGTAGTTATATTTAATTCTATATAAAAATATTATTCTTACTGGAGTATTTACAATCACAACTAGGGGTGTTTTATGGCATCTTGAGGTCTGATTGTGTATACCAAATGTGATTTATTATTATTTTTATATTTCTGTTCTTCCCTTTTTTTTTTTTTTTTTTTTTAAACTATAATCTCTATATTGATCTATTCATTATTATTAGTAGATCTATATATCCTTTATTGATAATTTTAGTTGATTAATAATTTAATGGTTTTGTTTATTTTATTTTTAATACATTTCTTTGTACTCTTATTATTGCTTGCATTACATATTCAGTTCTGTGGTTTTATTTAGTGTGTACAGTATCAATATACTGGTTATATATTAGCTGGGTTGGTTACACTTTAGATTTTTTTTTATGTTAGATATAAGATCCTTTTTGGTTGTGTTTGTAATTTATGTATCGGCTGTGTCTGTGGTTTGTTGACTGCCCTTCTAGTACTGTCTTTCCCTATTGGTACCTTGCCTCCTCATTCATTAACGATCATGTGTGTAACTTTACTGCACACCAGTGAGGCTGTTTCTCCGTGTTCCAGTCACGGAGCAGGCAGTGCTGTATAGAGGAGCACACAGGCGCTTTACCACTTGGGCTACGTCCATAGAAGTACCGACAGCGCTCCTCCGCGCTGAGGCTCGCCTGCTCAATCAGGAGCAATTACATGGACTAGCAGACAAGCCAGCGTGCGCCATCAGAGGCGGGGCACTGACGTCACTGGGCCAACCGGCGCCAACATCACGCTGCTTCGCTCTGATTTGGTGTTTCAGCCGACAGCGCGCTCTGCAACATTTTCCGCTGTCGGCTGAAAATCCCAGCGGTTCAGCGAGCATGCGGGCGCTCGCGGAAGCCCTTCTGAAGACATCCTCATTGAGGATGACGGGCACATCGCGGAGCGTCCGCACTGCTCAGCGCTGTCGGTGCTTCTATGGACTCAGCTTTACTGTTTGACAAAGATCCGAACAGGATGAAACGCGTCAAAGTGCGCTTGGTTTTGTAAAGTTTGTCCGTTTTTCATTAAAACCAGCCTTTTTCTATTAGCTGCGTTTGGTACTCCTTTGCTGTGCACCGCTTTTTTCCTTAGATTTTTGTATTTTATATATGTATTTGGTTATTTTTTTATTTGTGTATATGGATGGGTTTTATATGTATTGCGGTTTTGTATTTGTATGTGGGGTTTTATGAATATTGGGTGGGTTTTATATAATAGTTTAAAAAAATGTTTGGGGGTTTAATATGTATTTATTTTTTTTCTTTATATGTATTGGAACGTTTTTCTTTTTTTTGGTATGTATTTGGGGGTGTGTGTGAAGGTTTTTTGCATTGACGGTGGGGTTTTTTGGTATATATTTTGCGGGGGGAGGGATTGAGTTAGAGTGGGGTAATTGATGGAGGGGGGAGGGTGAGAGGTGAGACGGAGGGGGGAGAAATACATGGGAAGAGGGAGGGGAATAGAGGGGGCTCGTGAGGTGTGAAATGGGGGCACTCGCAACACTGCCGGCGGGGGCTCAGTCATAACTCTGGCCCTGGGAAATCTGCCTGCGGCCCTGAGGATAGGCCTACAATGTGTTGTTAGAGGCCCTACCCCAAGGAGCTTACACTCTATAAGGAAGGTTAAGTGAAACATTGTGTACAGGGGATAAGCGGGTTCATTATAACAAGAGATTCAGTAAAAGTGGTTAAGAAAAGTGATGTGAATACACAAAGAAGCAATTTGTTTTCAACCCCACTTTATAAGGCTATTTTTTCACTTACTATTTGTATTCCAAAATAACAGAAAGGTAACGTGTCTCAGACACCCAGGAAGTTCACTGCTTGGTTGAACTTATCTTTTACTTTATTAAAACATTCAGGGACGCACAGAACTTAGTACGGGTAACATGTTATGATATTAACTGTGTAATAAATATATATACTTGCTCATCATTTTTATAGAAGGTAATGCATAACTTACCACACACACCACACACACACACACCACACACACACCACACACACCACACACACCACACACACCACACACACCACACACACACCACACACACACCACACACACACCACACACACACCACACACACACCACACACACACCACACACACACCACACACACACCACACACACACCACACACACACCACACACACCATACCCAAGCAATACAGAACTCTAATGGAATAACACGGCGGGGGCCAACGCCAGTCCTCAAAGGCCATTAACAGGCCAGGTTTTCAGGATATCTCTGCTTCAGCAGAGGTGGCTGTCTTCAACTGAGCCACTGATTGAGCCACCTGTGACATGGATATCCTGAAAACCTGACCTGTTGGTGGACTGGAATTGGCCACGCCTGGAATAACAGTTTGAGATGCACCATAATATGGAGTCATTCCAAATAAGACCCCCTTTTATAGAGACCCAAGCTATACAGGCGTACAATACTATCAGTGAGCTCGGGCTATACAGGCGTACAATATTATCAGTGAGCTCGGGCTGTACAGGCATACAATACTATCAGTGAGCTCGGGCTATACAGGCGTACAATACTATCAGTGAGCTCGGGCTGTACAGACGTACAATACTATCCGTGAGCTCGGGCTGTACAGGCGTACAATACTATCAGTGAGCTCGGGCTGTACAGACGTACAATACTATCCGTGTGCTCGGGCTGTACAGGCATACAATACTATCAGTGAGCTCGGGCTGTACAGACGTACAATACTATCAGTGAGCTCGGGCTATACAGGCGTACAATACTATCAGTGAGCTCGGGCTGTACAGACGTACAATATTATCAGTGAGCTCGGGCTGTACAGGCATACAATACTATCAGTGAGCTCGGGCTGTACAGACGTACAATACTATCAGTGAGCTCGGGCTGTACAGACGACACTAAACGACAGTGAGCTCGGGTGTTGTACGGCGTACCATACTATCAGTGAGCTGGGCATGTACAGAGTACAATATATCAGTGAGCCGGCTATCAGGACGTACATATTATCATTGAGTCGTGCTGTACAGGCGTAAATACTATATCGTGAGCCGGGATGTACAGCGCGTACAATACTATCCGTGAGCTCGGGGCTTTGTACAGACGGCTTACAATATTATCAGTGAGATCTGCTGTACAGGCGTACACTACTATCAGTAAGCCGGCTGTTGTACAGACGTCTACAATATATCAGTGAGCTGGGGCTATACAGGCGTACAAATTATCAGTGAGCTCGGCTATACAGACGTACAATAATCCGTGAGCTCGGGCTGTACAGACGTACAATACTATCCGTGAGTCGCGGCTGTACAGGCGATACTACAATGGTCAACTTATCAGTGAGCTCGGGCTATACATGCGTACAATATTATCTGAGTGAGCCGGCTCGTACAGAGCTACAATCTATCCGTGAGCTCGGGCTGTCAGCTCGACAATAATCAGTGAGCCGGGCTTACAGGATATCGTAGCAGGTACCGTACATACTATCCGTGAGCTCGGGGTGTACAGACGTACAATACTATCAGTGAGCTCGGGCTGTACAGACTACAATAATATCCGTGAGCTCGGGCTGTACAGACGACAATATTATCAGTGAGCTGGGCTGTACAGACGTACAATATATCAGTGAGCTCGGGCTGTACAGACGTACAATACTATCAGTGAGCTCGGGCTGTACAGACGTACAATACTTATCGTGAGCTCGGCTGTACAGACGTACATATTATCAGTGAGTCGGGCTATACAGGCGTACAATACTATCCGTGAGCTCGGCCTGACAAGGCGTTACAATATTATCAGTGAGCTCGGGCTCTATACAGGCGTACAATATTATCAGTGAGCTCGGGCTGTACAGAGCGTACAATACTATCGTGAGTCGGGCTGTACAGACGTACAATACTCATGTGAGCTCGGGCTGTACAGACGTACAAAAATATCCGTGAGGCTTGGGTGTTACAGACGTACAATACGATCCTGAGGTTCGGCTGTACAGACGTACAAACTATCCGTGAGCCGGGCTGTACAGCGTACAATACTATCAGTTGAGTCGGGCTGTACAGCGACAATACGATCAGTGATCGGGCTGTAAAGCGTACCAATATATATCCGTGAGCTCGGGCTGTACAGACGTACAATACTATCGTGAGCTCGGGCTGTACAGACGTAAATATATCAGTGAGCTCGGGTGTACAGACGTAAATACTATCCGTGAGCTTGGCTGTACAGACTTACAATACTATCACGTGAGCTCGGGCTGTACAGAGTACAATACTATCGTGAGCTCGGCTGTACAGACGTAACAATAATATCAGTGAGCTCGGGCTGTACAGACGTAACAATACTATCAGTTGGCCGGGCTGTACAGCGACAATAGATCAGGAGCTCGGGGCTGTTACAGGCGGACACAATACATCGTGAGCTGGGCTGTACGACGTACAAGACTATCTTGCCGCGTTAGGTACATACTGGCTCGGCGTGTACAGGAGCTCGTACAATACTATCCGTGAGCTCGGTTGCTGTACAGAGGACATATACAGTGAGCCGGCTGTACAGACGTACAATATATCCGTGAGCTCGGGCTGTCAGGACGTAAAACTATACCGTGAGCCTGGGTTGTACAGACGTTAAAATATCCAGTGGTCGGGGCTGTACAGACGTACAATACTATCCGTTGTGCTCGGGTGTACAACGGCATTACTATCCGTGAGCCGGGCTGTACAGACGTACAATATATCAGTGAGCTTGGGCTGTACAGACGTATAATACTATCCGTGAGCTCGGTGCTGTACAGAGCGTACAATACTATCAGTGAGCTCGGGCTGTAAGAGACTATATACTATCCGTGAGCTCGGGCTGTACAGGCGTACAATACTATCAGTGAGCTCGGGCTGTACAGACGTATAATACTATCCGTGAGCTCGGGCTGTACAGACGTATAATACTATCCGTGAGCTCGGGCTGTACAGGCGTATAATTACTATCCGTGAGCTCGGGCTGTACAGGCGTACAATTATTCAGTGAGCTCGGGCTATACAGACGTACAATACTATCCGTGAGCTCGGGCTGTACAGACGTATAATACTATCGTGAGCTGGGCTGTACGACGTCATATTCAGTCGACTAGGGCTGTAAAGGCAGTAAATTACTATCCGTGAGCTCAGGGCTGTACAGGCGTACAATACTATCAGTGAGCTCGGGCTGTACAGACGTAATACTATCGTGAGCTAGGGCTTGTACAGGTCTAATTATCAGTGAGCTCGGGCTGTACAGACGTACAATATATCAGTGAGCTCGGGTGTACAGGCGTACAATACTATCAGTGAGTCGGGCTTACAGAGTACAATACTATCGTGAGCTCGGGTCTGTACAGGCAACGTACAATACTATCCGTGGAGCTCGGGCGGTACAGACGTATATAATATCCGTGAGCTCGGGCTGTACAGACGTACAATACTATCCGTGAGCTCGGCTGTACAGGCGTACATACTATCCGTGAGCTGGGCGTTACGACGTATAATACTATCCGTGAGCTCGGGCGTCCAAGATACAATACTATCCGTGAGCTCGGGTGTACAGACGTACAATACTATCAGTGAGTCGGTGCACAGACGTACAATACTATCAGTGAGCTCGGGCTGTACATACGTACAATACATCTCCGTAGAGACGGGCTGTACAGACGTATAATAATATACTGTGAGCTCGGGCTGTACAGACGTACAATACTATCCGTGAGCTCGGGCTGTACAGGCGTACATAACTATCGTGAGACTGGGCTTGTACAGGCGTACAATTACGTATCAGTGACTCGGGCGTACAGACGTATATACTATCCGTGAGCTGGGCTGTACAGGCGTTAATACTATCCGTGAGCTGGGGCTGTTGGTACAGACGTTAATACTATCCGTGAGACTCGGGCTGTACAGGCGTGTACATACTATCCGTGAGCGTCGGCTGTTAACAGCAGTATAATACGATATCCGTAGTCGGGCTGTTACAGGACAAAATACTATCAGGAGCTCGTGCTGTACAGGACGTACATATTATCCGTGAGTCGGTTGTACAGGCGTATAATTACTTTCCGTGAGCTCGGGCCTGTACCGACGTACAATTCCTATTCAGTGAGCTCGGCTGTACAGGCGTACAATACTATCGGGAGCGCGGGCTTGTACAGCGTATAATACATCGTGAGCTCGGGCTGTACAGACGTATAATACTATCCGTGAGCTCGGGCTGTACAGGCGTACAATACTATCCGTGAGCTCGGGCTGTACAGACGTACAATACTATCAGTGAGCTCGGGCTGTACAGACGTACAATACTATCAGTGAGCTCGGGCTGTACAGACGTACAATACTATCAGTGAGCTCGGGCTGTACAGACGTACAATACTATCCGTGTGCTCGGGCTGTACAGGCGTACAATACTATCAGTGAGTTCAGTGTTTTTTTTTTTTGTTTTGAGACGTTTGGGATTTAATAAAGACGTATTAATTTTGTGTATATACGGTGGGAGGTTTCTCCTGTTTAGCGTTCTGTCTTTCATCGGGATGTGCTTCACGAATCGCTCAGTCGCACCGCTCCATCGAAAATTTATATTGAATTAATTAGAGCAGGGCCTCTCGTTTATATATATTTCGCAGTAATAATAACTTTATTTCATATAGCTCTTTTTTCTCCCAAACCGCTTCAGAACTAGTGTAGGACGCGCGGTACGCAGCACATATGAATAGTTCCAGACACAGCCCCGCAGAGCTTACAATCTGCTTTGTTACCTGAGGCACAGGGAGATAAAGTGACTCGCCCAAGGTTACAATGAGCCGACACCGGGAAATTGAACCAGGTTCCCCTGCTTCACACTCAGCGTCATTGTTATTGGAGTCCGTGTCTTTACTCACTGAGCTGCTGCTTCTCCGTACAGTATAAGCATGCGACTTGTCTGGAATCTTTGCCGGCAGTGAAGGAGTTAAGTCTGTGGGTGACGTCGGCACTCAGAGAGAGGTGTGGTGTTTAAGCAGAGGGTGGACTCCGGAGGCAGCACGGACTAATGAGTGTCGTGTCACTGAGGGCCTGTAATCACTGTGGCATGGCCACTTTCTGCCTGACTTGCTCAGAAGCTTTTTATGAAAACAAACCGGCCCGGCCCTTTTAAAACTGTAACTAAGAAAGCCGGGAGTGACATGGCAGCCGCAATCTCCCCATTCCTGGCCCGGTACAGCCACTTTGCGGGCCTAGCTGAGTTGATACTCACTACAGGCATACCCCGCTTTAAGTACACTCACTTTAAGTACACTCGCGAGTAAGTACATATCGCACAATAGGCAAATGGCAGCTCACGCATGCGCCTGTCATCACGTCCTGAACAGCAATACCGGCCTCGTACCTGTACCGAAGCTGTGCGCATGCGGGAGACTATAGAGCCTGTTATACATGCGTTATTTACATCAGTTATGCACGTGTATGATGATTGCAGTACAGTACATGCATCGATAAGTAGGAAAAAGGCAGTGCTTCACTTTAAGTACATTTTCACTTTACATACATGCTCCGGTCCCATTGTGTACGTTAATGCGGGGTATGCCTGTACTTGTTTTAGAGATGTGCAAAACTATCCAAAATTGAATTATTTTTATTTTTTAAATCCAGTTTCGCTTCCTTGGGAGACGTTTCGCCGAGCCTCAGAGGGCTAATGTTGGGAAATGTGAGCTAAACCTGCTGTAGGAGCCCTCGATTTCATAGCCTCCGTATTAAGCCAATCTCGGGGCTTTTAACGTTGAGCGCAATGGCGGTGCGCATTTTCATGCTTGGCAAATAGTTGGCAGACTGACAAGGCCGCAGAATATGTTGCTGGTAAAAGCTCCTGTAGTGTACACCCTACTTGCCTTGTACAGTACGAAAAAGTCTCTTCCCCAGAAAGACTATTTTAAACTCCTTGAATGCCAGAGCCGGGCAGACAGATGCTATGCAGGTTTATATCATTCTTTGGTAGTCAAGGGGTTAACAAAATGAATAATCTAGAGCAGCATTGCGCTGGTTTTTCAGAGATCAGAGACCCCCCCCCCCCCCCCCATTCTGAATTCCGGAGAGATGTTCCTGGGGGGGAGAAGTCCTAGTAGCACTAACCCCAGCCAGCGAGTAGCATTTGGAGACGGGATTTTATAGTGTTAACTGACTTGTCTGTCATTTCTAAGCCTTAAACGTCTGGTCAATTAATTACCTTGGCAAGCCATCAGGTTATAATAATATGGGGAGGATTAGGTGAGGCTGGGGTTTTAACTTTTGTAGCTGTAATCTAAAGCAGTATTTCATCCCATGTTGTGTTCTACCATGAAATATTGTGTGTGTGTGTGTGTATGTGTGTACAGATTTTGCAGACTTAATTGCTCCTACAGATAATGCACAATATCACAGTTTCCATAGGATGCAGAATTAACCCAAAATATCTCACCAAAACACACTGGTGGCAGAAACGTGTGTGTGTGTGTGTGTGTGTGTACACATAATTTTTATTTTTTCACACACATTGGGTCCACTAAAGAATAAAATGGTATATACTTTATTTACTTTCTGCTAAGGATTTGGGGGACAGTAGTCCTAAATTTGCTATGGTACAGTATGTATACATTTATTTGTATAGTTGAAGGAAATTCGGTGCAGTCACTGGATATGTAACTACCTCAGGTGCACAGCGATTATCCCCCACTGGGGAGACCTATACTGCAGGACACATCCTCCTAAATGAACAGACGTTAACTCATGAGTAACCGTAGAACCCAAATATCTGCACTCAAAGTATAATATATAATTAACAGCTATGGTGGCCTGGGATACCAATTATCCCACTAGGTGGAGTTAATTAACATGTAATTTGGGAGGGGTTAATTAACTCCACCTAGTGGAAAAATTGGTATCCCAGGCCCCCATAGCTGCTGTTAATTATATATTATACTTTGAGTGCAGATATCTGGGTTCTACGGTTACTCATGAGTTAACTTTAGTTTATTATATATGCATTTACCCCAATGCACCTCTGTTTACATCCTTTGTGTACTAGGTTGAGCGTTAAATTACTTCTCTAGTCTATCACAACTTAAAACAAGAAGGACCCGGCACCCCAGAGGTCTTCATACAAAATAGAGATTTTAATCCACACAGATCGACGTTTCGGTCAAATACACAGACCTTTCTCAAGGTGACAAAGATTTGTCTTGACAACGGTCGGTGTATTTGACCGAAACGTCGATCTGTGTGGATTAATATCTCTTTTTTTGTATGAAGACCTGTGGGGTGCCGGTTCCTTCTTGTTTTTAGGAGGACGTGTCCTGCCTTTGTACAGTGCCATTCATCTACATAGCACTTCAAAGCGGTAATACACAGAACAAAATAATGAGACATAATGGGAATTAGCGCTTCAAACAATAAAAGTAACATTCGCAAAGGGGTTCCCTGCCCAGAAGAGCTTACAATCTAAGGTGTGTGTGCATGGTGTGGGTACTTTTGGAGCTTCTGACATGCTTTGTTACGTAGGGGCCATGTGGTTGAAAGCTTTGCAATGAGAGGGTACTGTCTGGTTACAGTTTGAGTGACGTTTGCTTTAATCCCTCTCTGTGGTGAGAGTGTGACTGCCTGAGGAGAAGAATCCCGATTTCCAGCGCTCGATTATGTGCAGACCTTGCTATGGAGACGGAAACCCCTGGATGCGAGCAATAATAAGTATACATGGCGTAATCGGCAACGCGATGGCACCAGTTAATGGACAATGGAGTGCCGCAACTTCTTAACATACCTAAAATTTCAGAGGAAGAGGAGGACTACTTGGCATGTTGTTTTGTCTCCACTTGTCAAACCTCACTCCAAATAATTTGGGGAGACGCCAGTGCTGGGAAAGGAGCACACCCGGGGTACCCGACTGGGAGATTTGCTGTATATGTAAATGAGTCATCCCACGCTTCCTACAATGCTGTCCATAAGAACTGAGTTGACAAGTCTATGGCACCTAATGACTCATGGCTGCACTGGTGTGAGACCCAACAGGAGTAGAACCCACAAACTCTGCTATTCTGGTGCATCAGCTCTAGCAGTGTGGGCGCTGAGTGTTCACACCTGTACGTAACCCTCCTTGCCCGTCTAGCCCCCTTTCCCCCGTGTCTAGGGTGATTACATATGGTGCGCTGTTACCTGTAGGCTCACAGGAGGCCTGATCCTCCTCTGCAGGGAGCCTGGGGTGTACCTGGTTCGTCTGGTGACAGCGCCTCCACCAGTGAAGGATCCTAGCACTGCTGGATATGGTATGGAAAATACCATAGTGCAATCTGTGTATTCACAAATTTATAACCTAAAATATTAAAATCACACATACAAGAGTGACAAATCGGCATGTAGGACTAAAGTTGTGATCAGTATCTCTGATCACTGCTGCTCGGTGCTGTCCCTCAAGGTGTTTGCTCCATGTTCTGGCATCTCCGGCTTGTGACGCTTTCGGTGTCTCGGTTACGTCACTTCCGGCAGTTGGAACGCAGTGGATTTCAAAGATGTTGGGCACTGGATATCAGCACGGCAAAGCAGGAAATGGCAGCAAAGGCGACTCGACGCGTTTCGCCCTGGTGTTCGGCTTCGTCAGGAGTCACTTCACTTCAGACATTAACAGGAAAGAGCGAAAGGAAGCGGGGGGGGGGGGTATGGGGGTTGAGGGAGGGGGAAGGAGCTCACAGGGCAGCCGACATGGGGGGCCCAGGTGGAAACTAGTCATTAGCCCAGGGAAAGCTGTTGGTGGTCCTGCCTGCCCCATGTAGGCTGCTATTGTATCCGCCATTGCCGGGTAGGGGGGCAAGAAGACAGTGGTGCCAGTTTATTGGCACACCTGAAGAGAAGGTCACCTCTTTCCCCCCTCACCCCCCGGCTTTGGTGTATAAGGCCCTTTTTGTGCGTTTTTATATGCATGACTGACTATATTATTAAAGTTGTTGTTGTTGTTGTCTACTTTGTTTATTTAATCTAGGTTGAGTTGTTAATGTTATGTTTTATTATGTTACTACTTTTTATATATTTTTAAATTGAGTAACAAGTTTAAATAATACATTTTAAAATGTAAAGCAGGAATTCCCTCCAGAAGCCCAGCTCATAATAATGTTTATTATCTTGTCCCCTGAGCATGTCTTGTGTTTTTTTTTTTGTTTGTTTGTTTTTAACCCCTTGGGTGTCTTACCTCATTGGCTCTACCTCTGGCATGGCGGTGAAGGGCCCTATCATATAGTAGGCACATAATACACTATTTGCTAATTTTCTAGGGGAGATCGATGTGACGGTAGCACATTAAAGGTTAAAACCTCGCCATTGCCCCAACCAGTCAAGATTTCTGCATATTGTACCATCTTATTGTGGCCAGAATGTCTGTCACAGGAGACCAGAACTTATCACCGGGATTAAGTTACCGGACAGCACCAAGCCGTTCAATAAACAGTATTTATTTGAGCCAGAGCCAGCAAACACAGCACAAAATCACAAACTGAGCTTACTCGCCAAATCAGGAAATACAGGGGAAATCCGTGCCAGGCGCCACGCCCAAGACCTACCCAGGTTCCACTTCCACTCCCGTGGGGACAGAGACTGTACGGACCTCGCTGGTGCTATTTCTGGCAGAGCCCATTCACATGAAAGTCCTGCTCTCCCCTTCTCCGGCTCGGCTACCGTCCTGTATTGCAAAGTAAGTTCATATTTCCTGCTTTGCATGGCTCTCCGACTCTTCTTCGGGTGTCTCCGGCACGGCATCGGAGAACACCGCTTAGTCTGTCTACACGAACGCCTCAAGAGCAACTCCGGAATGATGAGCGGCTTCCCCTTGTATAGATTCCCCGCTGCCATAGGAAAGCATGGAAGCAGGGCTGACGAACCAATCACAGTGCGAATGCTGTTCAGGGACTCATCAGGATGCGAGGGCTCACCTGCAATGGCCAATCAGGCAGGTGGCGGGGCTGGGAGAGTTAAAGAACTGTTGAGGGTGATAGAAAACGGGCCAATGGGAGCGGCGCCTACCAGCAGGGCTCGGCAACAGCTTCACCCGGCTGGCAGGATATCTCCCACTGGGCTGGTGCCGCTCTGGCTAGGGAGGCAGCCATTTGCTCCGGATTTCGGACAGATGGGGCCCGAAACCTATCCCTAGCTTTATTTTGCAAAGCCAGTATAACCAACCTCACACTGAGACCCATTAAGGTCGAAACAGCTGTCTGTGGGTAGGGTTACTGGCTATGCATCTTAACCCAGGCTGTGCTCAAAAGCTGTGCAATGCAGTAATCATAAGCGCATAGGGGACCATGCCATATGGTTTTGAAGCAAAAGATGACCCAGTGTACTCATTTGCATGTCATTTCCCAGAATCCCTTGCTGCAGTGGAAGCACTGTATGCTGGGTGATAATGGTGAAAGGCAGGGTTGCAGACCGGTCTAAGACATGCAACTAAGCACACAGTAATATTTCCATTATATATATTACACACACACACACCCTCAACCCCCTTATAACGCTGGACTTGGGGTCCAAAGAATCACATCGGCTTATAAGCAGATAACGTTAGAAATAACGTACAATGGTGTGCATTGTACAAGAAAGTATTTAAGATAGAAATAATCGTGTTGCAAAGTATTTAGAAATATGAAAATTGGGAGCGTTTAATTATATTTTGGAGTGCTTGCAACTATAATTTCTTCACTGGCAAAAGGTCCGCACGAATTCCTTCCTCCTCCCCCCAACTGACACCGGTTTCTTCAAAGAGAAATTTAAAGCTGCAGTTCAAGCTGCGGTTTAAAAAAAAAAAAAGTGTGTGTGTGTTCGACAAATCCATTAAAATACAGGCCCGTGGCGACCTCCTCATGGCCGACACCAAGCAGGGCGGGACTAGGTGGGGAGTAGATTTTTTGGTTCGGCGAGTAGATTTTTGGGTGATTTGTCAACCACTGTGTGTATATGTGTATGTATAATAATAATAAATAATTCCCCCCCTGCACACTGACAAGTGATTAGCTAAGCTGCAGATCGATCCGTTCTCCTGTAATCATTCGCTTGCTCAGGGTTATTTAATTCAGTTCTTGCACAGCATTGTGGGCAATTATAGTTCCTGGAATATGATTGACTGGGTAGTTACTAGGTTTAATTGGTGCACTGCTAGAGAGAGGGCGGGGCTCGAGCCAATCCGAATGGGAGGGGGCTGTCACTTTGGAAATGCTTCCTACTGTAGTGCCGATGAGTATTCTAAAACAAATCTGGGGCAATCACCAACAAGAGCAAAGGAATGGAAGCAGGCACACGGTCTTTCTAAAGGTGCAGTTTATTGTGCCACCAAAGGTCCTTTAGAAAGACCGTGTGCCTGCTTCCATTCCTTTGCTCGAGTACTTCTGGGATGTCTGGACCTCCCTGTACACAGCGCACCGGCAGATAAGTACCCCCCTCCAGCACCTACCAGCGGTGTGCATGTGCTTCTACATATGACTGCAATCACCAACAAGACCCAGGTACATGCTGCAACATTTCTGTGACATTTCTGCAGAGAGACTAATGGCTCATCGGATTAACACAGCAGGGGTCCCTGGCAGTCCCATTCAAACTGAATGAGACTGCCAGTGGCCCTACTGTGTTAATCTGATGGGCCATTAGTCTCTCTGCAGAAATGTCACAGAAATGTTGCAGCATTACTGGGAGATTGCCCCAGATTTTCGAAGGCAAGTGTTCGGATACTCGTTGCTTCATCTGTAGCTTCATGGCTGATAATTTTCACCTCATACTGTACATAAACCTTTGCCCCCTGCAGACGCACTTACCAGAACGCTCTCCTACTCTCTGTATGTTCCTATCTACCAATTAGATTGTAAGCTCTTCGGTGCAGGGACTCCTTTTTCTAAATGTTACTTTTATGCCTGAAGCACTTCTCCCCTTTGTGTTATTTATATGCTTGTCATGTGTATTACTATTGTGAAGCACTATGTACATTAATGGTGATTATACATACATACAGTACACTGCAGAGAATGGCTCTTGTGTGAGAATTCTCCATCTGTCGCACTGTAGCACTATCCCACATTTCTGGCTTTAAAGCCACGTCCCAGACTGGTTTCACCTCATTCTTTCAGGTTTTTTGTCAATTCTGAAGGGCGTCAGCTGACACAAAAGGCCGAAAGGGCATGTTTCCTAACCTTCAAGTGAAGTCCTCCTGTAACAGTATTAAAGGAGCAATCCAAGCAATATCCTGTTTTTTTTTTTTTGTGTGTGTACAGGTATGTACACACACACACACACACACACACACACGCACGTGTGAAAAAGAAAGTACACCCTCTTTGCATTCTATGGTTTTCGGGACATAATAACAATCATCTGTTCCTTAACGGGTCTTAAAATTAGGTAAATACAACCTCAGATGAACACCGACAAATTACACCGTGTCATGATTTATTTAACAAATATAAAGCCAAAATGGAGAAGCCATGTGTGGAAAAACAAAGTATACCTTTTATGATTCCATAGCTTGTAGAACCACCTTTTAGCAGCAATAACTTAAAGTCATACAGAAAACGATTACTTTATCAGTCTCTCACATCATTGTGGAGGAATTTTGGCCCACTCTTCTTTGCAACGTTGCTTCAGTTCATTGAGGTTTGTGGGCATTTGTTTATGCAGAGCTCCCTTAAGGTCCCGCCACAGCATTCCAATCGGGTTGAGGTCTGGACTTTGACTGGGCCATTGCAACACCTTGATTCTTTTCTTTTTCAGCCATTCTGTTATATATTTGCTGGTGTGCTTGGGATCATTGTCCTGTTGCATGGCCAAGCTTTAGCTGTCGGACAGATGGCCTCACATTTGACTCTAGAATACTTTGGTATACAGAGGAATTCATGATCGACTCAATGACTGCAAGGTTCCCAGGTCCTGTGGCTGCAAAACAAGCCCAAATCATCACCCCTCCACCACCGTGCTTGACAGTTGGTATGAGGTGTTTGTGTTAATATGCTGTGTTTAGTTTTCGCCAAACGTGGCGCGGTGCATTATGGCCAAACATCTCCAATTTGGTTTCGTCTGTCCAAAGGACATTGTTCCAGAAGTCTTGTGGTTTGTTTAGATGCAACTTTGCAAACCTAAGCCGTGTTGCCATGTTCTTTTTAGAGAAGAGGCTTTCTCTTGGCAACCCTTCCAAACAAACCATACTTGTTCTGTCTTTTTCTAATTGTACTGTCATGAACTTTGACATTTAACATGCTAAATGAGGCCTGTAGCATCTGAGATGTAACGCCTTGGGTTTTTTGCAATTTCTCTGAGCATTGCACGGTCTGACCTTGGGGTGAATTTGCTGGGACGTCCACTCCTGGGAAGATTGGCAACTGTCTTAAATGTTTTCCACTTTTGAATAATCTTTCTCACTGTAGAATGATGGACTTTAAATTGTAAGAAAATGGCCTTATAACCCTTCCCAGGTTGATGGGCATCAACAATTGCTTCTCTAGGATCATTGCTGATGTCTTTCCTCCTTGGCATAGTGTTAACACACACCTAAATGCTCCAGACAAGCAAACTGCTAAAACTTTGGCATTTATAGAGGTGGTCACACTTGCTGATGATTGATTAATCAAGGGCATTTGATTAGAAGCATCTGTCAGCTACTTGGCATCTTAATTCCTATGGAAGTGGTAAGGGTGCACTTGGTTTTTCACACATGGTTTCTCCTTTTTGGCTTTATTTTTGTTAAATCATGACACAGTGTAATATTTCATGTGTTGTTGTTCATCTGAGGTTGTATTTACCTAATTTTAAGACCTGCTAAGGAACAGATGATTGTTATTATGTCCTGATATGTAAAACCATAGAATTCAACGAGGGTGTACTTTCTGTTTCACACAACTGTATTTTAATCAGTTCTGTAGTATTGGATGGTGGGGAGCGTGGAATCAGATGTATAAAAACAAAGATACAGTATGCAATAACATACAACGGGCAGAGCTGCAGATAGGCCAAGTGTGGTGGAGGAAAAATATAATCAATATTACTCACACGGCCATGTGAGAGCAAATAAGCCCTGAATGGTGTCTTTAAATGATATACCTCGGGGTTACTAGATAATACTACATTTAAAAAAAGAAAAAAAATTGTTCTTAATTCTATTTTTGAATGAGTTTTACTATACTGTGCATCTGATTTCTGTAGCCTGCTTTAATTTAGCACACGTCCTCAGCACTGCAAGGCCTTTGCAAGTCTTTCCTGTTTGTGATCATGTGTTGCCAATATTCCCGCTGTTCAAGCTGCAAACTGTAACAATACATAATGATAATGTTATTTAAGAATACATTGCAGCTGTTACACTGACGGAAGATATAATTGAAACTGAAAGGCAGCCATTTAGTGAACCCTGGGAAGCAGGCTCTTTGCTGATCGAGAACGAAACGATCGTCAGCTTGGGTAATTCGTTTTCAATAAAAATAATCGAAGGCGGCATATATTTAAAAAAAGACGGGGTGTGGGCCGAGCACACGCGTTGTAAGTGAAACTTCTTCTCTGCGAAGGGAGCTGGCCACTTCTGTGCATGCAGAGGTGGCGCTGGCCGTTTCTGCGCATGCAGAGGTGGCGCTGGCCGTTTCTGTGCATGCAGAGGTGGCGCTGGCAGTTTCTGTGGCATGGCAGAGGGGCGCTGGCCTTTCTGTGCAGCATGAGGTGGCGCTTGCCGTTGTCTGTGCTTTTGTGTGCAGAGGTGGCGCTCGGCCGTTTCTGTGCATGCAGAGGTGGCGCTGTGCCGTTTCTTGTGCATGCAGAATGTGGCGCTGGCCGTTTCTGTGCATGAACGAGGTGCGCGCTGGCCCGTTTCTCCTGTGGGCATGCAAAGAGGTGGCGCTGGCCGTTTCTGTGCATGCAGAGGTGGCGCTCGGCCGTTTCTGTGCATGCAGAGGTGGCGCTGGGCAGTTTCTGTGCATGCAGAGGTGGCGCTGGCCGTTTCTGTGCATGCAGAGTGGCCTGGCCGTTTTCTTGTGCATGCAGACGGTGGCGCTGGCCGTTTTTTCTTGGTCTGTCTTGCATAATCAAGGTGGCGCTGGCCGGGTTTCTGGGTGCATAAGCAAGGTGGCGCTGGGCGTTTCTGTGTCATGCAGAGGTGGGCGCTGGCCGTTTCTGTGTCAATGCAGAGGTGGCCGTTTCTGTGCATGCAGAGAGTGGCGCTGGCCGTTTCTGGATTCTTTCTGGTGCATGCAGAGTGGCGCTGGGCCGTTTCTTGCTATCTTCGTGCTTCTGTCATGTGCAGGAGGTGGCGCTGGCCGTTTCTTGCATGCAGAGGGGGCCGTGTGCATGCAGAGGGGCGCTGGCCGTTTCTGTGCAGTGCGAGGTGGCGCTGGCCGTTTCTGTGCATGCAGAGGTGGCGCTGGCCGTTTCTGTGCATAAGCAGAGGTGGCGCTGGCCGTTTCTGTGCATGCAGAGGTGGCGCTGGCCGTTTCTGTGCATAAGCAGAGGTGGCGCTGGCCGTTTCTGTGCATAAGCAGAGCTGGCAGTTTCTGTGCATGCAGAGGTGGCGCTGGCCGTTTCTGTGCATAAGCAGAGCTGGCAGTTTCTGTGCATGCAGAGGTGGCGCTGGCCGTTTCTAAGCATAAGCAGAGCTGGCCGCTGCTGCGTATGCGCGGGCGGAGCTGGCTGCTTCTGCATATGAGCGAACGGAACTGGCCGCCTCTGCGCGTGCGGCGCTGGCTGCTTCAGCGCAGGCATCGGGTAAGGGGCTGACGGGCACGCTCGTGAACGCGCCTGATAACTTTTTCGGGACTTTTAGTGCTGTGAGAATTTCAAGCCAGCGGTTGCGCGCGCGTGATCGTGCACGCGCCTGCGTCTCTATCAAGGAATTTTAGTCCTATGAGAATTAGGTAGGTGTCAGCAAGAAGTTTCACTCCCCCAAATTTTGTTGGGGTGCCGCTTTAATTTTTTAATGCATGCATGTGTATATATATGTATATATATTAATATTTTGATGAAGAGCAGCCACATCCAATGGATTCCACATATGCATGCGCGCACACAGAAGTATCCCAATAATAGTGCTCCTGTATACCGAAAATAAAAAATATTTATTAAATGCAATCATTAAAAACATTGCATCTATTGCTCATTCTATTTGCTTTGCAACATCTGACTGTAAACGTCTAATCCAGGACAACACTCGAATGTAGATGATTTTGCAGTTTCCAATGTTGCTTTTCAACTTTGACTCACCACTTGGCACTTTTTGACTTGATCCCTTTTATTGCAGCTTGTGTACACTTGCGATTTGGGATTTAATTTTTTTTTTTTTTTTTTTTTTTTAAGAACCCTCGATTTCAGGAACTGGAGATCTGAGGGCGATTTGTTCCTCAATGTTTATCTGTACTAAATAAAATCCATTGTTTTCAATGGCTCTAGTTAACTTTTAACATGAACGTGTTATTTTTCTGGCACCCACCATTGCTTTAACAGTAATCTAACTTTGTCGCTGCCAGAAGTCCTATTCAGGCATTCATTTACTGCACAAGTGCCCTGCTAACGAACTCTGAAATAAGAGAAGTATTACTATTTAATAATTGTGTTTTTTTTTTTTTTTTTAAGTCAAACCGCATCCATCTGGATATAAATGGTGTTAGTGAGTGTTTTAAACCTTCAGGCCCTTAAAACTAGGGATGGGCAGAACTGTCATCCGTTTCCCATTCAAAATCCTGTCCTGCTGTGTAAAGTCCATTGACTGTTTCAATCCGTACGGATGAATCCAAAACCACCGTTGGCTTTGTAAGAATCCGCAGAGAGATTTTCTCTACTAAAATAATTGTTTACAAATAGTGGGTTTGATTTTTTTAAATCATATGATACCTCAGTAAATTTATTCCTATTTTTTTTAATGTAAATATCACTTTATTACCTCTTTCTAGAGTGATTTATATCTCTGCTCATCCGTGCTTACAATCTATAAGAAAGGCTAAGTGGAAACATAGGGTACATGGGGATAAGAAGGTCTGTGTGTTTCCGATTTGTAACAGAGCAGCTGTAATATCAACAAACAGCTGACACCCTTTGGCTGCTGCCTTTGCTGCGACTCTACATAGTTACATAGTTACATAGTTACATAGTTACATAGTTACATAGTTACATAGTAGATGAGGTTGAAAAAAGACGTAGGTCCATCAAGTTCAACCTATGCTAAATTTAGACAACAGATACTTTATCCTATATCTATACTTCCTTATTGATACAGAGGAAGGCAAACAAAAAACCTGAGAGTCATATCATCCAATGATATCTCATAAGGGGAAAAATAAATTCCTTCCCGACTCCAAGAATTGGCAATCTGATTAATCCCTGGATCAACATCCTTCCCATGTATACTTATTTGGTATATCCCTGTATACCTTTCCTATCTAAAAAGATGTCCAATCTTTTTTTGAACAAATCTATTGTATCTGCCATCACAGTCTCCATGGGTAATGAATTCCACATTTTAACTGCCCTTACTATAAAGAACCCTTTCCTTTTGTTGCTGGTGACATCTCCGTTCCTCCAACGTTAAGGGATGCCCCTGAGTCCTTAGTACTGCCCATGGGATGAATAGTTCTTTTGAAAGCTCCTTGTATTGTCCCCGAATATATTTGTATATAGTTATGATATCCCCTCTTAGACGCCTCTTTTCTAATGTAAATAAATCTAATTTAGCTAGCCTCTCCTCATAAGTTAGAATGTCCATCCCCTTTATTAATTTGGTGGCTCTTCTCTGCACTCTCTCTAGTTCCATAATGTCTTTTCTTAGGATTGGTGCCCAAAATTGTACTCCATATTCAAGGTGTGGTCTTACTAATGCTTTGTAAAGGGGCATAATTATGTTTACTTCCCTTCCATCCATTGCCCGTTTAATGTACAGTAAGATAAGATCTTGTTTGCCTTTGCAGCTACTGCATGACTTAGGGCATTATTGCTAAGCCTGCTGTCTTCGAACACTCTTAAATCCTTCTCCATCAAGGATTCCCCCAATATATCTCCATTTCATTTGTAAGTCGCCTTTTTATTCTTGCATCCCAAATGCATAACCTTACATGTATCTGTATTAAACCTCATCTGCCATTTACCTGCCCACGTTTCCAGTCTCTCCAAGTCCTTCTGAAGAGAAATTACATCCTGCTCTGATTCTATTACCTTACACAATTTAGTATCATCAGCAAAGATGGAGACTTTGCTCTCGATCCCAAACTCAAGGTCATTAATAAACAAGTTAAAAAGCAGGGGTCCCAGTACCGATCCCTGAGGTACTCCACTCAAGACTTTAGCCCAACCTGAAAAAATTCAATTTATGACAACCCTCTGTTGTCTGTCCTTTAACCAGTTTTTAATCCAGGTGCATATATCATTAAAGTCCAATTTTCTTTATTTTGTACACCAACCTCTTGTGTGAAACAGTATCAAAAGCCTTTGCAAAATCTAAATAGACCACATCAACTGCATTACCCTGGTCTAAATTCCTACTTACCACCTCAAAGAAACAAATAAGGTTAGTTTGGCATGATCTAGCCTTCATAAATCCATTCTGCCGATTACTAATTTTGTTTTCCATTAGGTAATCCTGAATATTATCCCGTATTAAACCTTCAAGTAGTTTCCCTACTATTGAATTCAGGCTTACAGGTCTGTAATTCCCCAGGTGTGATCTAGCTCCCTCTTTAAATATAGGCACCACATCTGCTTTACGCCAATCTTGTGTCACAAAAGTGACTATACCCTATTAATTAAATATAATTAACCTAATCTGGTTAATAGAATGCGTGGAATAGCATAAAATCGTGTGAGTCTGGATCTAAGTTGCAGATCCGTGCAAACTCTGAGAACCCAGAGTAGAACACAGCTGTGTTATAGAAGCCGCATTGCTGCAGTTCTGTCAGCAAGAGAGAAACTACAGCAGAGTGACACACTGTGTAAGGCAAAATACAAAGTATCCTAAAGAGGAGACTAGAACCTATTAGTGCGCCAAATATATGTCCTTGGTAGTGAGGAAGCACCTCAGAGCTTGTGAGTGTATAACAAGTCCCTGAACTGAATATTTGAAGATTTACATTTATCATCCGAGATCGGTGGGAAAGTGCTAATAGATTGGGGTTCTTTCTCCCTTTCAGTTGTTAGAGAAAAACAAATGGGGTGCTCCACCCAGTGACACTCCATCCAATAGGATAATGAGTAGATAATAACTCCAATGTTGGATCTAAGGAGTGGGTATATGTATGAAATGACATGTGAGTCACTATGGAAAAATATATAACATCCAAGTACTCAACTATTGAAGTCAAAAATAATGTCTCTTACCCACTCCTGTATACTCCAAGGAAGGTAGTAGTGGCGTGCCAGCCATGAAGATTAATCCGAGAACAGCAACAAACAGCAAATGGCGCACAGTGACTGTCTCTAAAAAATCTAATTTATCCGGCTTCAAAATTTTTGGTCGCTCCGTCACCGTCGCGTTTTTTTTGTTTTTTTTAACAGATTCCCCAATGAATAGTAGGGCTTCCATACCTTATAAAAGTGTTCTTGTATTATGCCTTAAGCTTCGCCTTGGGACGGCGCTCCGAAACAAATACATTGACTCCGTCGCAAGCTTTTTGCCTTTTGCTTTTCTAAAATCTAATAAAGTTTAAGTAACACAAAAAAAACCATTAAAAAAGGCATTCGGAGTTAAAATAAAAATAAATAAATGCAGACAGTATTATCTGATACTACAGAACTGATTTATTTTAAAAAAAAACAGAATTTTTCACGTTTTGCTGCTTTTTCACTTGGTATACTCGTTATAGACTTCTTTTTATTTTCTCTTTATTGATTATAATTTTAACCTTCTAGATATCGTTTTGTTGCAGGTTGTTATACATTTTAGGGAACCAACTTTAGAGTTTTTCTTAGATGAAATTATAGTGTACAAGGCTTTCAAAACCTTGTAGTTTTTTTACTAGCGCTGTAGATGTGAACGTATAGATTCATTGCAGTTTGGTATCGGCAAAGAATCTATATTTCTGTAGGACACGTACGGATACTGGAGCGTCGCACTACAACCTTCTGCACTAAGGAGCAGCGCCACATACAGTGCTGAATGTCCCATTTACAGGTGTAGGAAACCTTAATGTTCTCGTCACCTGGGACCGTGATAGTGACTTATTGCTAGGGAGGTCCCATCCGGAAGCATGGCGCACCCCGACCGTGACCACGAATTCCCCGGTGCTGGAGGATTATTGCTGCGGGGGAGGGGGATGGTTCGATCCGGAAAGCATGGAACATCCGCAACGTGCCCGCGACTTCCCCGGTGCTGGAGGATTATTGCTGTGGTAGGGGGGGTCCGATCCGGGAAGCATGGAGCACAGTGACCGAAGCTGCCCCGGTGCTGGAGGATTATCGCTGTGGTAGGGGGGGTCCGATCCGGGAAGCATGGAGCACAGTGACCGCAGCTGCCCCGGTGCTGGAGGATTATCGCTGTGGTAGGGGGGGTCCGATCCGGGAAGCATGGAGCACAGTGACCGAAGCTGCCCCGGTGCTGGAGGATTATCGCTGTGGTAGGGGGGGTCAGATCCGGGAAGCATGTGAGCACAGTGACAGAACGCGCCCGCGTGCTGGAGGATTATCGCTGTGGTAGGGGGGGTCGATCCGGGAAGCAAGGAGCACCAGTGACCGCAGCTGCCCCGGTGCTGGGGATTATCTTGTGTGGTAGGGGGGGTCCGATCCGGGAAGCATGGAGCACAGTGACCGAGAGCTGCCCCGGTGCTGGAGGATTATCGCTGTGGTAGGGGGGGTGTCCGATCCGGGAAGCATGGAGCACAGTACCGCAGCTGCCGGTGTGCTGGAGGATTTTCGCCTGTGGTAGGGGGGGGTCCGATCCGGGAAGCATGGGCACAGTGACCGAAGCTGCCCGGTGGTGTGGAGGATTATCGCTGTGGTAGGGGGGGGTCGATCCGGGAAGGAGCATGGAGCACAGTGACAGCCAGCTGCCCGGTGCTGGAGAGGATTATCGTTGTGGTAGGGGGGGTCCGATCCGGGAAACATGGAGACAAGTGACCGAAGCTGCCCCGGTTGCTGGAGGATTATCGCTTGGTGGTAGGGGGGGTCCGATCCGGGAAGCATGGAGACACGTGACCTGAGAGGTTGGCACCCGTTGCGGATGTGAATTATCGCTGGTAGGGGGGGTCCGATCCGGGAAGCATGGAGCACAGTGACCGAAGCTGCCCCGGTGCTGGAGGATTATCGCTGTGGTAGGGGGGGTCCGATCCGGGAAGCATGAGCACAGTGCCCGACAGCTTGCCCGGTGCTGGAGATTATGCTCTGTGGTAGGGGGGGTCCGATCCGGAAGCATGGAGCACAGTGACCGAACTGCCCCGGTGCTGGAGATTATCGCTGTGGTAGGGGGGGTCCGACCGGAAGCTGGAGCACAGTGACCGCAAGCTGCCCCGGTGCTGGAGGATTATCGCTGTGGTAGGGGGGTCCGATCCGGGAAGCATGAGCACAGTGACCGAAGCTGCCCGTGCTGGAGGATTATCGCTGTGTAGGGGGGGTCCGTCCGGGAAGCATGGAGCACAGTGACCGAGCTGCTGCCCGGTGCTGGAGGATTATCGCTGTGGGGTAGGGGGGGTCCGATCCGAGCATGGCGCGACAGTGACCAAGCTGCCCTTCCTGGAGTGATTATCCTGTGGTAGGTTGGTTCCTATCCGACCCCCCTGGGAATGTCAATGGAGCACAGTTGACCCAGCTGCCCCGGTGCTGGAGATTATCGCTGTGGTAGGGGGGGTCCATCCGGGAAGCATGGAGCACATTGACCGAGCTGCCCGGTGCTGGAGGATTATCGCTGTGGTAGGGGGGTCCGATCCGGGAAGCTGGAGCACGTGACCGCAGCTGCCCCGGTGGAGATCGTGTGGGCGTTACGTGTGGTAGGGGGGGTCCGATCCGGGAAGCATGGAGCACAGTGAACACAGCTGCCCCGGTGCTGGAGGATTATCGCTGTGGTAGGGGGGGTCCGACCAGACACCTGCAGCGTGACCGCGGCAGCACTATCTTCAGAACTGCGGCTTGAAGCGTTTTCAGCCTCGGCTCCGGAGACCGTAAGCCTCGCTACATCTGTAGGTAGCAGATGTGTTAAATTGGTTAAGGTGTGCCGGGTTGCAATGTAAGTATGTGTGGCAATGTTGAGCTACCCTTTAAAGTAAACTGCACAGGTTTTTCTAATCTTATTGGACGTACAGTACTTGCGTGGTTTCCCACCGCCGTTCTGCTGAACGTTTCTGCAAATGTCCTCTGTGGATGGAGATTTAAGTGAGTTCCACAATCAGCCTGTTCTGTGCGTCCTGCATAGGGAATTTTCCATGACATCTGTGAGTAGTTGAACTGATGACCTTTTCTCTGTGTGTTTGATTTATACGTGCAAACTCTGACAAAAGAAGAGTGAGCACACAGGGATGCATTGGAGAAGCTCTGTTGACCCTTTAGGACACAATGATCACTCTTCTCATCAGATATGTGATGTCCCTCATTAGTTTAGTAAACTATGTTTTTATTTAGCCCATAAAATAAGTAAGAACATCCCATGTTTTCTGTTCAGTGCAGCACAAAGATATTCTTGTACTGATATAGAAGAGCGTCCTTCATGGAGTCCGTGGCTAATTTTCCCTGACTGGTTTATAATTGAGCATCCTCTTTTAATAATAGACTTTGTATATTTATAATGGGTTTTTTATTGGTACTGTATGCTCTCGGCATATATTTCTGCTGGCATGCTCTGCATGACCAGATCTGGATGATGATTATGATGATGGTGGGGTAGTCATTGAAGGTGGATACATGAATCACTGAGCTCCCTCTCCCGATGCAGGACATGAACCCACAACCTTGTGTCTTCCAAGCTTTGCATGTTAAAAAATCCTAGGTGGGAAACGGGGGGGTCTCCGGTGCTCAACTGTGTTAATTTCAGTCCTGGAGACCCCCTGCTTTTTGAGATACGTACCTGCCAAAAGTGCCCTGGTTGTTCATGGAGGTTTAAAGGTCCCTCAACACGAGGGGCAATAGAAAGTCATGAAGGATGATGTCCTCAAGGGCCACCGACAGGTCAGGATTTCATGATATCCCTGCTTCAGCACATGTGGCTCAGTCAATGATTGAGCAGGGATATTCTGAAGACCTGATCAGTTGGTGGCCCTTGAGGACTGGAGTTGGCCTCTCCTGCTCTAGATCCACCATTAATAAAGTATGTTGTGAGATTAAAATCCAAGGAGTAATGTGTACAATTCTAATGAACTAGATCGGTTTTCCTGTTCCTTAGAAGGATATTGTTTATATCAGTATGGACATTAAGAACCTTAGGGAAAGGGGCACGACTGTGGCAAAAAGGGGCTAGCCTTGGGTCAAGGGAATTGGTGATGTCAGGAGGACAGGGGGCTGTCCTCAGCAAGGGAAGGGGGGGAGCTTAGGATAGGGAATAAAAAGAAGTGTCCGGTGGATACTCACCCCTTGCCTTCATGGTCCGCTGCAGTGATTCCCTCCCTCACCTTTTTGGGGGTTTGTGTTTTTTTTTTTTTTTTAAGGATTGTCATTGTTTGGCTCTATGTGGTTGAGCTGGGGGGTACTGTTGAAATGTCTGTCACAGCTGTAGTGTGGGGGTAGTTCAGACAGGGGTGTTTTGCTAGCCAAGCCTATGTTAAACTCAATGGGATCTCGAACTAAAGGTTGGAGATCTGAGCTGGGGAAGAGATATGGGGTTGGTGGGGTCAGCTTGCCTGAAGGATTCCCCCCCTCTTGCGGTTGGGTACCCAGGGGGTTGATGACGTTGCCGCTGGCTGGGTCAGCAGGTGGTGCTCAGGTGGAATCCATGATATCTGTCGGCTTGGGTTCGGCCTAGCCTGGTTACCCCGCCCTCTTTGTTTATTTGTGTTAATGGTGGGGATCAATAAAAGTTGTGGCTTTTTCCCACCCCCAAGGTCGGGTTTCATAGTTGGGTTTTCTTCCCATAGCCCTTAGGAGGTCCACAATCCTGACGCTACGTAGACATTATGGCCCCTATTTAATATGCTGGGAAGCTGCTTCTCCATGTCTCCATTCATTTGGAGATTTAATGTGGCACCCCTTTGCATCATTGTATCATGGTGCTGTGTGTCCTCTTTCCCCCCTGTCCCCCCTGTCCATCAGCATCTTGGAGAGTGGTTTTCTAGATGCACTTCGTGTGTGTGATACTGGAGTGGGATGGATCAGATTTTGCATCGGACATATTTTGTTTTGTTTTTAACTAGCATTGCCTAAGGTGATACAGCAGAGTTTGATTTACTGTATAATTACTGCTGGTAACCACGTAACAGTAAAAGACCTGAAAGTTGGTGTTTCTCTTTATAACCCTGTCAGCCTCACACACTCGCACGCCAGCCTCACACACTCGCACGCCAGCCTCACACCCTGGCACGCCACCTCACACCCTGGCACACCAGCCCTGACTACCCCTACACACACCCATACTACACGCAACCCCCACCTCCTCTACACAATAAAAATACTATTACCAAATACCATTCCTTCCCCCTGCTGCCAGAATTCTCCAGCAGCAGGGCAGCTACCTGTTTGCGATTTCATATAGAGTTGCTTTACACTGCGACTCTATTTGATCATGCCATTAATAAACAGTGACGTAACTATTTCCACTAGCAATCCGCGGGTTAACTCCATGGTAATGAAAACATGAAATCTCTAGCTCCGGGTGTCGCTGAGCTTACGGGGAACCTCCCTGTGCAAGGTGTGCCGTTAAGGTGGAGACAGATTCTAATCAGTCTATTACTTGCGTGATAAATAGCTGTGTGTGCCACGAGTGCCAATTCTGCCGCCTCCTGTCCAGTGCCTCCAGAAAAGACATTTTAGTGAGTGCTAACTATTATTATTATTATTATTATTATTTTGTAAGGCGCCATCATATTCAGGGAGTACTGAGTGACACCAATTAAATAAACCGAATGGCATATAAATAAGGACCGACCAGCGCAGACCGATACAAAGAGTAATGAGGGCCCTGATTTCAATGTTAAAAGAAAGGGTAATAAAGTAGCGGCTCATTGTGGGAGGGACTATGCATCAGGAAGGAGTATGGTCCAACCGCACAGCTGCCTCTTATGGTTTGGGGGTCTGGATGTTAGGGGGTGTTGGCATCAAGTCTGGAATTCTCACAAGCGCTCCCCCTGGATTGTGAGAATTCATTGGGACCAGTGAAGACAGGCCCTACCAGAGGGCTCGAGCAGGGGGTTACAACTTTAAATGTATCACTTTTGCACTGGTATTTGCACTAGTATTTGTACATCGTATTTTGTCACAATATTTTTTCACTATAATTTTAGTGCTCACTCTTGGGGTTTAGCGCCTTTATTGCACCTTCACATTGTAGCATCGCGTTTGGTCCGTGCTTTATAGGGGCAATCACTCCTAGGACCAAAGTGCAATAGTGGCAGTGACCTTATTTTTATATCGGGGCAGGGGGATCAGGAGCGCGCTCGCATCCAGGAATTTACAGAAGGAACAGACATACACACACAGTGCAGCAGGGTTTTGATGAACGTATTATAAATAAGCAAGTGGCAATCTCGCTCACGTTTCCTGTGAGTATTCACGGCTATTTGGTTATCAGGAGTGAACACCTCAGGTACAAGTTAAAATGGTGTTGTCCGTCAGGATACACTCGTGCAGGGAGATGAGGGAAGGAGGATCCTATATGTGGAAAATGGAGGACACAGAGAGAGTGCTATATAGCTTTTATAGCAGATAATACATATATAAAAAGTAACACTCTCAAACATAAAGGATTCAAGCATTGGAACAGCCAAGGGTCAGACAGTGGCAATAGGCTGCACTTCCTCCTTCTCTGGTATTCCACCCGTGGCGGCCGTCCACAGAGGAGTTATACAGGAAGATGGAACTTGTCACCAGAGTTCACCAAGAGCCAGATAGTCCTTTTACCATATGTACTGTCCACCCTACGCGTTTCGCTGGAAATAAGAGCTTCCTCGGGGATTAAGGTGTCTCTTCTCCATTCCTTCCTTTTTATACTGTAATTTTCAAACTCTCCGCCATTGCTGAGTGGGGGCGTGACATCATTACATTGGCCGGCGTCTCGGTGCGCAATGCGGGTCATTGACGTCATCGCGCACACTCCACCGTGCGTTTCTGTGATGCCGCGATGAAACGCCCTTGCCCAATCAGGGCTATGGCAATGTTAGTGTGGTACTGCACGATTTGCATCAGTGACGACACCGCGCACACTCAGTCATGCGTGTCACCGACATCATGATGCACCGCGCATGCCCACGTTGGAACTATGGGAGCTAATGAGTTAAAAGGCCTATATTTACACAGTTAAATGCGTGTGCGATTACGTCAATGACCCGCATTGCGCGGCGAGACACCCGCCAATGTAATAACGTCACGCCCCCGCTCGCGGTAAATATCCATTGATTTTAAGTGATTTTGTTTGCTGTGTTGCGCACGCGACTGATTTACATTGACTTGTTTTGACGAGGCGCTGTCGCTGTAGCCGGGACTATAAACGCAGCCTAACCAGAGGCACGTTAACCCCCTTCTAACCCGAGGCATCTTAACCCCTTCTAACCCGAGGCATCTTATCTAACCCGAGGCATCTTAACCCCATCTAACATTTATCCTAAACCCCTGACCTTTAACACCTTCCCTAACCCCTTAACACCTATCTCATGGCTGACACCGTCCCTCAGCAGCTGAATGTCCATCGCGAAACGGCGGTTAATAGTCCCATTCCGCCATGTTCTTCCCCCTGGAAGCCTAGCTTTTTTTCCAGTTGGTTATACCTATAGGTCCTGGAAGGACCGGGAGAATTATAATGCTCCAATCAATCAATGAAATCTCACTTACTACCACCACCACCACCCCCCCCCCCCGACCCACAAATACACTTACCACCCCCCCACAAATACACTTACCTCTGGTTGCTGTCGCTGGGCCCCAGCTTTCCCCAGCTGCTGCCTCGTCCCCCATAGGTCTCCAGTCACAGTAATAATACACTCCCAGGTATATAACAACTGTTTACTGACACACACATATACTATAACACGAACGATAACAATATCCACACACAACCAAGAGCGAGTCCCCCAAAGTACTGAGGGTGCCCTGGGCACCTGTAACCTGATGTTCGCATGAGCAAGCCCACCCAAAGTGTGAGGTAGCGCTACCCTCCTTGTGATGTGATGGTGCACGGTGGGTACCTTCCTGGCTACGACCAGGGAATTGTTGAGATCCTCTATTAGCAGAGCTGCGTCCGTGGTCCCATGATGCGCAGTCTGCAAAGTTCCTGATGTGGCCGTCCGGTCACCGGTGCAATAGTACTGCTATAACTAATGGGGAAGCGTCCCTACCTTGGGCCTTCCCTACAATACTTCGCTGAGGGGGCTTAAGACCTAGCTGGGGCCTAAGGGGCAAATCTAGGCCTAGTCTAGGGAAGCATTGTTCCCTGGACACTACCTGTTCCTTTGCCTCCCTCCCGTCCGACTGCCTCCGGTCTCCTGCCTCGCCGTCCCTCATTGGTGGGCTGGCCCCACATGTTTCCCTCCCCAAAGCACTATGGGGCATGTGGTCCCGGGGCCGCATGTGCGGAGCTCCCTGTAATGGCTGCCGCAACATCTGTCACTGCACATACGCACCTCTTCGGCTGCGCGACATCTAAAATGGCGGCCCCCGCACTCTTGAGTCTGCCGCGGAGCTCAGGCGGCTCCGATTCACCCTGCAGCCCCCCCCCTCGCACCGGAGGTTAGAAGGGGGCTTGGCTACATTTATAACTGCCACCCTCCTTAATACTTAATATTTTAACAACTGTAAGCTATATGCCCATATAATGTTGCACCCCTTAATCTATTCTTACCTATCTACCTAACCATTATCTTAACCTATATTGAACCTATTTAACATATTTACAAAGGAGTCCTCTCCTCTGCGCCTCCTCCAGAGGTCTGAGGCAACCGTAACTTTTCTCTCCTCGGCATTCCACAGGGAAAATGGGCGTGGCTACCACTCGCACCGATTGACCATTCCCCTTTATCCTACTCTGCCTAGTAACTCCTCAACTAGAAAGGGGGGGTACTGATGTATATGATGATCAGAGGCAGGGCTCTTTGTGAGCCTAGAGAAGGATTATTCTACCCTAACTAACTCTATATTCTAGTATATGCGCCAATTCTAACCACCAATTGTGTGGCGCACATTTATAAGGAGCCTTACCCACCAAATAGTAGAGACCGCTATAAAAATCAATTACCGGCTAATCAATTATTTTGCCGATTTCTCTCTGCCAAACATTTGGTAGCTAATGTGTTACCCCTGTAGTCAACTAGGCAGGAGTTACTGAAAGTGATGCAAGACTGTTACAGCAACATAATACCCCCCACCACGAGATGCCATCTCTCTCAGGGGGCAATTCCACGTGTAATCATACTGACCCACAATAAAGTGTATAATACATTATACTACCTGTGGTGCACTGAAACGATAAGGCGTCCTATTCAACCACACACCTACCTCCATTTTTGTTTAATTGCTTTTATTTATCTTTTGCTGCTTTCTTAGGACCCAATTATCTTTTCAATAGAATATTAAAGTATCATTTTTTACTTCTGTAGGGTGTTCTTCGGTGCAGCCAAAAGGGAATCCTTTTCTTTTCAGTAATACATTCCTATTGGTCTGCGTTACACGTGGGATTGAACGCTGGCCAGTATTTCTGGAACTAGGGTGTCCTCCGAGCTTAAAATAACGCGAGTCAGGTCCTGAGAGAGACGCTCCCAACGCTGTTTAAAAAAAAAAAAGTGGGTTCTGGTCAGGGGGATTTCTGCTTTAATATGCCTCAAACTGTTAGATGTCATTTTTTTTAATGTGTCACCATGCAATGAAAAACAATCGCACTTTCCTTTAATAGGTAATAGGAATTTTGTTTGTGTAGGTGTAATATACAGTCATTTCGAGATGGATAAAGAATAGACTGCGAAATATTTCTCAGATCGCCTTGTATTCCTCTGACCTAAGACGTGCCAACTTGTCCACATTCACTTTGTGTCTGTTTAGTTTGAACATGTGGGAAAAAAAGTTTGGAAATTTGCCAAAAAAGTGAGAAATTGAACAAGACGAGACAAAATGAGAAAATTTCAACAGCATTTTTGATTTGTGCGACAGGAGAGAGATCCCATATTTCAAGTTCAATTTTTTTTTCCAAAGTTTGATTCAAAATTGGGAGAAAAGTTTTCACATCTCTTGATTGATCTCATTATTTGGGACAGATTCAACCGTTTAAAAGGGTAGTCCCCCCGAGAACCAATATGGACAAATTGCAGGTTTTTAAAGACTTGAATCTGTGTTGACACCTAGAAACATTTTGGAATAGTTTTAATTTGTTGTGTTTTTTTTTTATGACTTCAATTTTATTGGTTTTGTTTTAGTGCATACATTGACATTACATACATTTTGTTCATTTTTTTTAAAAAAAAATACGTTTTCTAAGTTACTAAATGTGGGAAGCGGAGACATGGAAGGGGTTTGATTTTTATTTTAGCTGCTCCATGTTGAATTATGTGAGATAAACCGAATAGAAGCAAAGCCTTCCTCTATCTTCCCTTTATCTTGATTGACCATTAATACGGTCAAGGTGGTTGAGGAAAAATAAACATTTTTGTTCTTCTACAGACGTTCCCAAATTTGGAGCCCTTGATGAAAAATAAAATAAATTTCAGAATTTCCACAGACCTAAAATGGCCAAATGTTTGCTTTTGCGTTAAGTGGGAGGTTTAATCACCTATATCCAGGAGCTCCCCTGAGTTGATCAGTGGTCCACTGATGTCCATAGACCAGTTCCCAATATATTACTCCTTTTATCCAGTGGTGGGAAATATGGCAGCCAATGGAAATCATTGCATGTGTTATTGGTAACTGGCGCTTGTGTTTGTAGTCTTATTGTGCTGCTGTCGGGGGGGCCACAGGTTATTTTTTTTGGGGGGGGGGATTGCTGCTAATCAATTTTTAAATTGATCTTTTCAATTTTTCCAGGGCGAGAGGGAAGTCTCCGAAGTTTTTAGAAGAAATATTTAGAAGTGAAGATGTCACAAGGTTCAGAGCTGGTTAACCTCTCGTTCCTGTCGGAGACGGAAAGAGACCTCATCTTGCAAGTCCTGCAGAGAGATGAAGACCTTTGCAAAGCAGAAGAGAAGAGGATCAGGTGGGGAAATCTACTTGAATCCCTTCGATACTGGATGGGCCAGCAACACATTGCTTTGCACAGGAGTTAATTCAAGCTCTTTGAACCCTGTTTTACTTAGAAATATAGAATTTGATGGCAGATGAGAACCACTTGACGTGCCCATTTGACCAGTCTGCCCATTTGACCAGTCTGCCCATTTGACCAGTCTGCCCATTTGACCAGTCTGCCCTAAAACCTCAGACCCTATGGGATCCTTGGCTTTCATATTTATCATAACCTTCTGTCCATCGCAAGCATTTTGTAATTCCTTTGCTGTATTAACATTTGTATTATTACTTGGGATTTTTGGAGGGGATTGCTGCTTTGACCCTTTCCTCACCACAAGAATCTGCAGTGAATGTATATTTTGTACCATATTTGCTACACAACCCCTCATCACGCTCCCTTTCACTCCTGAAACTCACATGCTAATTGGATTACCATATATTCTACTCTTCACCCCCCCCCCCCCCCCTCCTCGGGTAACACAATATCATCCCATGCACATGCTACTGGCTTCCATACAGGGAGCCTTATGCATAAAGCCAAAGCCACCGTTCTCACATCGTTCTCTTGCTACTGGCTTCCATACAGGGAGCCTTATGCATAAAGCCAAAGCCATCGTTCTCACATCGTTCTCTTGCTACTGGCTTCCATACAGGAGCCTTATGCATAAAGCCAAAGCCACGTTCTCACATCGTTCTCTGTCTACTGCTTCCATACAGGGAGCCTTATGCATAAAAGCCAAGCCATCGTTCTCACATCGTTCTCTTGCTACTGGCTTCCATACAGGGAGCCTTATGCATAAAGCCAAAGCCATCGTTCTCACATCGTTCTCTTGCTACTGGCTACCTTACACTCTTGTATTCTATCATTTAGATATACAGTATATATTGGCCAACCAACATTGTATTGGCAATAGTTACAAAACAATTAGTTATATGGTGGAATTACTTCCCCATGGAGACTGTGATGGCAGATACAAGAGATATCTTCAAAAAAGGTTGGACATCTGTTTAGAAAGGAAAGGTATACAGGGATATACCAAATAAGTATACATGGGAAGGATGTTGATCCAGGGAGTGTTCTGATTGCCAATTCTTGGAGTCAGGAAGGAATTTATTTTTCCCCTTATGAGACAGCATTGGATTATATGTCACTGGGGTTTTTGTTTGCCTTCCTCTGGATCAATATACTGTAAATACAAGTACATAGGATAAAGTATCTGTCGTCTAAATTTAGCATACGTTGAACTTGATTGACATATGTCTTTTTTCAACCTCACAACTGTGTAATCTGCATCTCCTATGAAGAACATAAAAAAAGGAACACTTGTGTGCAATCTTGGAAAATACTCGTTTCCTGGACTTTTTGAATCAATCTTGGTCATGGTTGTTGGAACTAAAAAATGACTGGATCCGTGGGCCTATTAAATACATAAGGCCTATTAAAATACAATTACCTATTTTAAATACAAAAGAATTCCTGATGCCTAATTCAATCTGGTCTGAATTGTTCAACTTTAATTATAAGTGAACTCCCCAAAAGCAAATGAGTCGTAGTTAACACGGTGGTGAGTAATTTGAGGCTCTGACATTTACAGTAATTTGAGGCACACTCACTTCTTCTTTTTCCTAACAGGCGATTGAAGAATGAACTGCTTGATATACGGAGAAAGGGGGCGAAGAGGGGGAGCCAGCGCTACAGTGACCGAACCTGTGCCCGCTGCCAGCAGAATGTGGGCCGAGTGGTTCCCAAAGCCAACACATGCCGAAGCTGCAACCACCTTGTGTGCAAAGACTGCCGGATGGAGACCTCCAGTGGAGGCTTGAAGTGCAATGTCTGTATAAAGGAAGCGTGAGTTCAATCCGCGTGAAAGGCGGTGGCGTTTTTAATTTATTATACTTCTTCTGAATCATGGAACACTAACACAATGTTTGTATTCTGCCCACTTACCCCTTAGTTCTTGAATGTATTTGGAAGATTAGCTTTCTGAGATGTATAATTTGTTTGGGTGCGTATGGTGTGAATCTAATAATATACTTCAAATAATTAGCTGTACTAGTGGTTAAGGTGTTGGTCTTGAATACACGTTCTTCTACATTTCATTTCTGTCAGTCTGTAACCTTGGGCAAATCTCTTTATCTCCCAGTACCTCACCCAAGGCGTAACCAGAAAAAATGGTAAAATATTTGAATAGTCCGTCGAAATTAGCCGCCTCATTGTTTATCTTATTTAAATATACTTGGTATCGAGTGTTGATCTTGAGCTTCATAGTCCTCTTCCAAACAGCTTGTAAATACAACATACAGTTGTATGTGCCCCTTTTATACAGTGGAAGGCACAAACTTGCTTTCCTGTACCTTGGGCGCCATGATCAGGAGTGGTTTCTCGTTGCTAACAGTGTCCTCTGTAGCACACGACAGAACAAAAACATGGAGGTTATGGTAGCACCGTAATAATTGTTACTCTTGTATTACTTTAACTACAGTGAACTAAAGAAGTCCACAGGAGACTGGTTTTATGACCAAAAAGTGAATCGTTTTGCCAACCGACTTGGGAGTGATTTGGTGAGGATGTCTCTCAGACGCAAGGCTCCAGGTATAAGAAGGACCATTGTTGATTGTGGAACATAACTAAACTAGACACTAATTGTTTAGTGGTGCTGTCATACGCGGAGTGTGTATGTATACATTATGTCTACGTATGTGTTTTTAGGGAGATTTCAAGAGTGTGTGTGTGTATATTATTATTATCTTTTATTTATACAGTAAAGCACGGTACAGAGAGATGTAAATTACATAACCTGAATTGCATACTAAATAAGGAAAAACAGGCACAAACAGATTTAAAAGGTAATGAGGGCCCTGCTCTTGAGAGCTTACTATATACACACATGAAAATACAGGCCACACACCTGGAGCATGACATCCAAATGTATGGATTGTAATACTATGTATTATTGTAGTTAAAGCAAGAAGGCAGACACTCCATAATTCATAAGTGATTCTTTATTCCTCGACGTGTTGTCTCCCAGCGGCTCAGTCAGTTCCTAGACTGCAGAACGATTCCTATACATACAAGCTGCCAAGTAACATGATGCAACAGCCTTCATAAATATTATATCAACATTAGGAAGGGCTGTGTACTTGAGTGCATAGCTTTAGACCAGGGGTGGGCAACACCAGTCCTCAAGGGCCACCGTCAGTTCTTAAGGATATTTTGGCTTCAGCACAGGTGGCTGAATCGGCGACTCGGTCATTTTGATTGCGCTACCGCTGCTGAAGCAGTGATATCCTTAAAACGGGACCCTTGAGAACTGAGGTTGCTCTGCCTGGCTTTAGAGCCAACCATTGTTCTTTGCCTTTATTTGGTGTTTTACTATTTACCTGCCTCCCTTTGTCAATCTTGGCTCTGAGACTGCCATCATCTGCTCTATACCTTTAGTGCAGGCTTATCATTGATTGCTCTGTGCTTTTGCTCTGCCCACCATTTTTTGCTTCCAGACTGACCATTCTTCACCGCCTCCAATAAAAATCCATCATATTTCCCATTTTACAGTCAACAAAAGGGAGACAACGGCACAAACACTCCTACAATATTCTCAACAACTCAACGAGCCTAAAACAGGGAAAGCTCAGAGGAGCCCTCAAGAGAAATCAAAGGCTTCCAGGTAAATGGCAAGTCTAATTTCTGATACTGTATGTACAAACGCAACTAGAAATGGGCCAGTATCTTCAAATGTGGTTGACCAATTTTTTTGTGTGAATTTCTCTTACAATTTGTATGGTGCGTTACGAGCCAACGTGTGTGGCAATATCTTTAACGAAATACATACAGTATTAGTATCACCACCACCACCCCCCCCCCCCCCCCCCCGGCTTTAAAAAAAAAAAAAGAGAATAGAACAGTAATATTGTAATAAATATGCAAGCCGACATAGGGTGGGCGGGCATCCTCTCATTCCGGCGGCCCGCATGGGAAGTTGCCCTGCACACAGCCGTTATATTCCCTCCCCACGCATCACCATATCCTCCCCCGGGCTTAACTCCACAACCATTACCGGGGAGGACTGGACTGGAGTGGGGTGGAGGGAGGACGCGTCACGCAGGTAAAGCAAAGGGGGCCCCCCCGAGTGCTGGCGCTGACTTTTGCCCACAATTTAGCAACAAGGGCAATAACGGTCATATGACCTGAATGTAGGGTTGTGTCCTTTACACATTGACTTGTAATGCTTGACAAATTATACAATTGGGGGGAACTTAGCATTTCGCCTGCTTCACAAACTTTAGAGGAAATTTCGCGCATCTCTAAAGAGAACTCGTAGTGCCAAAATGATCAATTTTTTTGTTTTTACCAGCCAGCATACCGTGCTTCTTGTTAATGGAAAATTCTAAACCAGTTATAAGAGAGAAGAATAGAACGATTCTTTCTCCTCTCAGAGGGAAATACGTTGTCCTTTCTGACTTTCAAAGGTGTTCTCGTTACTCCTTGGGTCATTGCCGTTTGTTTCAGACATGGCACCGTTCCACACATCTCTAGACATAATACAGCATCATAAATTGTAAATGATCAAGGAAAGGGCAGAGTTTGCTTACTTGTAATCATTCTGACATTTTCATGCTATGATTACATTTCGATTGATAAAAATGTATCCCTTTTTGTTTGACTATTTTGGGGACTAGCTCCATATTACTTTTTTTTTACGCTTACCTTTAATGGTGTTGAGACACCGTTTGAGTATTAGTTGACTTATATTTATATCTCCTTATATTTATTGACATTTTTTTTTACCCAGGAGAGTGATACAGGGGAGTATTCCATTTTATTGATTTCCCCCCCCCCAACACATATTACAGATCACTCTTAGAAGTTTCTATACTGACATGTTCCAATTTGTCCAACACAAGCTAGCTTAATAATAAAACAACAAAAATGAGTACCGTATTGTAATTAATAAATATCCATATCACTAATCCATTTCTGTCCAGATGGAGTGAGATTTAAACTTGGATGCATGTTCTCAGACAGAGTGGTTGGCATTGATGTCCATGGGGCAGTTGGGAATAAATGAGGCTGGCCTCCCAAATGAGTGAGACTTAAGACTGGATGACCTTTTCCAGTACTGTACATCTGCATGAGGCAATAACCATGACTCCCCCCTCCATACCTTTTACTTTTGTGCAACCATGTCTTTGTTTGAGCCATTATAATCTTGAAAGCAAAGGAGACGTGTTGTACGTGTTCCTTTCCTATGCGATATACTCGCCACACACGTTTTTGATTTTGCAGGTTGGCCACCAATTCCCCCGACCTCCGAGACCAGAGAAGTGACACGGAATCCACAGAGCAGATGAGCCTGAACAGCTACAAAACGGACTCCAAGAGAAGCACGCCGGTCACTTCCAGGTGAGACGCACCCTCTTGCTCCTGTAATCCCTACACGATTACATTGCAGTAACGGGAGGCTATATATCAAGCTGCAAAATGGCAGCGTTTACATGAGAACATTACAAAGAGAGAGTTCCCATAGTTGCAACCAGGCACAATTGTGTATTATGTTCGGTAGAACTTGTATTTATTAACATTAGTATATCGGAGTATTTTGCTCTGCTTTTGTCCCATTTGTATCTCTCTTCTGTTCCTCCCAATTCTGCTTTGATTTTTCGCTATACCCTTGCTTGTCGTTTTCGCTCTACTCATAACTACCTCCTTCCATCCCCTCCACCTCTACCTGTCTCGCTTAAAACCTGTTTCCCTCACTGTCACAGGAGACCAGGTTTATTAACACCTTTTTATACCGGGATCATTGATTGAGCAAAGCAAGGAGGTAAAATAAATTGTAATTTATTTCAGGAAAAGACATACAGACAAAGTAACACAATTTACAGGGTTAACACACTTACTGGGAACGGGGCTAACAAATAAATCTATCCTCTTACTGAAATTCACAAAAATTACCTCTGTACAGTAGGTTCAGTACATATACCTATAAAATATAATCCTTCAATAAAATATACTGTGTTCTGTCTTGTGTGGTAAAATATATAAGTTCCTGTTCTGGTGTCAGGGATGGAGTGAGTGTATATGTTGACTACATTCACTAGCCTCATACTTGGCACACTTTAGAAAAATAACTTTTAAAACTTTTACACACACGAACCCCTCTCAGCTTTATCACTTAGCTGGAGTACCCCCCTGAACCTCTATCCTAAGGGCAGGGTATCTGGGTACCACTCTTCTTACTAGGGACCCCTCTGTCTACTTGGGACCTGTGGGTGATCGCAGGTATACATTAACCTTGTCATGCCCGGTTACCTGGTCTGGAAGATGCTGCAGCAGGAATCCTGGCGGTGAGTCGTAATAGTGTTTTCAGGAGTCAGAGCTTGCCCGGAGTAATGTGCTTGGCTGGATCCGAGCATCTCACTCGATTCCCGGATCCAATTCCTGGGGTATCCCATAACTCTGGAACCCCGATACATAGACACATTCTGTAAAGATTTTCTCTGACAACCCCACCCTGAAACTTACAGCCTAGAAATCTCCCGGTCCCAGCACCCCAAGAAAGGCAAAACACACAGAAATCTTTAATGTCGCATAATTTGCACACAGTCACAGTAATGCATTTAGGACATATGGGTCCAAGAGCTGACACTCTAGGACCTTAACACAGATCAGGGGTAACCAAGTGGTGCTGAACCTTTATTAGTGAGCCTGGTTAACCCCTTCACCGTTACACTCCCTGACCCCTCCCTCACACTGGGTGCAGGCCAAGCACCTTCTTATACCACATTCAAATCAAACCTGAAACCACGCCTTCTGAATGAAGCGTTTCTATAGCCCGACATGGACTTATGACATCGTCTTCTCTCCCCCCATCCCCCACCCCACCCCACTCACAAAAGCATTTAGTAGGTATGAGCTCGGTTAGAACATTGGCAGTAAGTTTGCTGCCTGAGGAATGTGAGGTATCGCCCTGAATACTTCTGTCCTTGCTAAATATAAAATATTTCTCGCAGATGTTTTCAGCAGATAGCACAGTAGATACAGTACCTTGGCTCTTAATGAAGGGGAGACTGGGGACAAATGATGATGACCCAAAATCCAGAAATGACTAATGTTATGAGAGTTATTTTTAACATACTTCCCTATGGAACTACTTTGCATCCATTTGGCCCTTTTTGTCATTTTTGGAAGTGGTTATAGAGACCAACAAGAGGGAATTGGCTTTATTCACACGTTGACCTGGTTGTTTTTATGCATATCCCTCATGTTATCTAATGTTAACACAGATCGCAGATACGGAATCCGTTTCACTGTATTAAATCATCTCCCTGTAACAAAATAATGTTTTGAAACTATTCATATTGATTTGGTGGTCTTTCTGCAGGAGGAATTCCTTGGAGAAGGCCAGCACTTTACAGGATACAAGAAGAGCCCACGGACCTTCTGGGGCCAATGTTGCCACCCTGACGGTGCCTGTCCGATCCAGAGATCACCACCTGTCTGACTCTGAAGGCGTGAGTTTCTTTATCACATACATTATTTCAGATATTTACAATCTTTTTAAGACGCACTTTTTTTGTGTGTGGTTGTGTTACCAGCTGTTAGAAACGAGAGGAAGTAAGTTGAACAATTGAAGGCCACCATTACAGCAAGGGTATAATATCTCAAACCACAGCAACCAACTTCGTATAGGGCCACATACTGCCCTCCATTATCTACAGAGACCAGAAGATCCCATTTACCAGCATCACCGGTCTAAATTCTGTTTTGAATTCTAAAGCCTTGTGTGAGCTACTAGAGGAAATGAGGAAAGCCACGTAAGCTGTTTTCATCACTTCCCTATACTTATCGGGAGTGGGCGATAAAGGATATACAGATTAACCATGTCCTGCCTAAATGCTTGCGGTAGGATGAGTGAGAGGACCCCGCCTGTGCTCTCCCACATTCAAATGTAGATGCCTTTTCTCCTCGCTAGACGTTTGCAGGAGTACTCCAAACACCTCCTAAAGAGATAACACACCCCCTCCCCCCTCCGAGGGAGGTCTAAAAAAACAGAAAGAGAAGGAAAGCAGACAGCGCTCTGCGGAACAGTATGAAATAAATTGTATTAAAAAATATATACTGTATGTAGAACACGGTACTGCATTCATGAAATGCATAAAGCAACTTGCAATGTGTAATGAATAAAAGTTACAAGTAGCCAGCCGGTCACACAGGGAACATGGGGAAGACGGACGACCGGGATGTGTAGCTGTAATTCTCCAGAAACCATCACAGTCCGCATGAAATGTGAGACTCTCCTGAAATCAACCTGACTTCCAATGCTGCAACGGAGGGCACATTGTGTGACCACTACGCCTTTTGCACATGCGTGCTTCATCAGGAGCCTTTATAAGCACCTATCAGTGATGAAGTCAAGATAATCTAATGCCTACGCATTGGCAAAGTATTGATTTAACTCTTTGTTCTACCAAGGATCATAGTAATGTGATCTTCAGTTGTTCTATATTTGTGGGTCTTTTTTTTACATTTCGCCGTGGCTGAGTTGAAACCATTGCAGAGCCGTTTTGTTTGTTTTTAGGAAGCCCGTCTGGGGAACCATAGTGCAGGATCCGCAGACGAGAGTGAAAAGATCTTCAAGAAGAATCCTCGTAGACTTTTGAAACCTTCAGGTAAGTGGCAAAGCCTTCACAATCCCCAACTCTAAACTAGACCCGATAATGAGGACAACGCATGGGAGTTTTTCTCTAATATGAGATTTAGAGCTATTCATCTCTGACCCATAAATCTGATTTTGGCAACCATTAAATCACATCCGCCTCTCCCCCCCACATTGTCGTGCCATGTTATGGAATATATCTATAGCTCAATGCCATGGGTCACAGTCAAGTACCATATCAAAGATGGACATTTTTTTCGTTCTGTTCTAAGACACTAAAAGTGGGCATTTTTAATCTAATGTCATACTGATGTTTAATGAATAAGTAAGGGCACAATTATGTTTACTGTTTGCTTGACACAAATATACCAACAATAATGACCCATCTCATTGGTTCTCAATACATGCGGCCCAGTACATTGCTCGTGCTTTACAGGTTCATTTCTACCTAGTTCATAACATTATATGAATGTATTCTATAGTGTTTCTTAAGAGAAGATCAATCTGGGAAGTGGTACCGTATGTAGTCCCGAAACATTGAGGTAGTTGGCACAAAGATGTTTAAGGTTTATATGTAGGTAGCTTTATTATATGACCTAATTTGATTTGAATATGGGGAAGACGTCAATGTTTAATTTAATTTAATTTAATGTTAGACGGAAGAAATGAGGAGGAAACCAGTTTTAAAAAATGCCAAATTGTATTAAATATTATTACAAAAAATACATAATGAAATCAATATTCAACTTCCATACATATCAAAATATAAATACATTTGTGACACGCCACTCAGAGTCAACGATTTGGACATCTGCCCTTTGTCCAGAGTAATTCACCGCGATCCGGTAAACCTTTATATATTGGTGCTTCCTGTGTCTGAGAGATGGGATTCAGGCAGCCGCTAGGGTTGCCAGGTGTCCAGTGTTAAACCGGGCTGTCATATATTTTGGACACGCTGTCCAGTAAAAAATGAGATATTAGTGGGCGTGTATGTGTCTGGTATTACCTCTCTGGACATAGTGACCTGACCGTCTTGGGGGAATAAGGGATTTCCCCATGAGCAGGGAGAGAGCAGGGCTGCTACTAGGGGGCTGGGCAGCTTCCTCCATCCTGATTGACTGCTGCTGAGTAATGCAGCCAATTTGGAGGAGGTGACAGGAGCCTGGGGGTGGGGCCAAGGACAGGAGGAAACGGCATGGAGCGGAGAGATGCGAGAGGTGTGTGTGTGTCTCTTTAGCATGTTGTACCTTTCACCATTGTGGCCAGTATTTTTTGGAGAAGCCACCTAGAAACCTTAGCAGCCGCCATCAGCGGAAGTGAGACACAACGTACTAGCGTTGTGACGTCCAATCCGTTGCCGTCATGGTTACACCATGTCACAACAGTGTTGCGATGGCAACAAAAACACATTACACTCGAAAGAAAAAAAATCAGGTGTTCTATAGTGCAATATATATGTAAAATGAATCCATCAGCAAAAATATACATAACAGAAGTATGTTAATCAAAATAAGTAAAATAATTATTTAAGGCAATACGTGTTTAATTAACATAATGCTTTAAATTACAACAATCACCGTTTCACAGACTGAAAAGACGGCATTAATGTGTTATTCAAGCCCACTAATATTTACATATTATTCACAGAAACCAAACTGTGAGAGACAGAAAATATTACCCGAAGGTTATTCATAAGTGACCATTCAGTATCTTCTATAATCACAAGGTGCTGACATAAATCTGTCTGTCACATAATATATCCAACCACATACTTTACTCAATCTAAATATACAGATATTCTTCTAAACCATCTTGGACAATTTCTTATTTAACATTTATCATCTTAAAGGGATAGTATCCATATAATTTGTTTTCAGAAACCTGTATTCCAGTAATATCACATTTTAACGACCATCACAATATTGCATAGTTAATCCGTAATGTTTTTTAACATATGAATTGAATATCCAGGTGCCATCTTCTAAAAACCCAGAAAAATCACGATCTTCATTCATGTCCCTAGGCCTCATGGTATCCAGTTAATACAGCCATCACCACTCCCTTTTCTTCAAAAAGTGTAGAGGGGTTACCACCTGGTCTAGGTTTTACCCCCCGAATTGAAGTTGCCCCATATGTCCACATTCCTGAAAGTGTGTAGACACTGAAGATATTTGTGATCTATTGCTGGTTAAACTTGTATGTTCACTCATTCTCCTTGTTAATGGTTACGTGGTTTCTCCTATGGAGAGGGTCCCACATGGACATTTCAAAATATATACCACGTTATCCATCTGACAATTGAGGAATTGATTTATATCATACGTCCTTCCACTATGAGGTTGTGAAAGCAGTTCCCTTGTATTGCTGTGTTGCAATGTACGCAGTGGGCAGAGGAGAACATACTCCTAGGTTTCCGGAGCCAAGACATATCCTGCGTCGGTGGAGGCAAATCTGTTTTGATGATTATATTTCTATTATTCGCTCCTGTATAAGACATTTACTGGTGGAACATTGAAAGGCCCTGCGATTTGTTATCGCTTTGAAGTACTTGCCAATGTTTGTTCACAGTATGACGGATTCTGTTTGATTGTGATGGATATGTAGAGACCAGCGCAATTCTGACCGCCTTCTGTTGGTCAGTTGTTTTTTTTTGTGGGCTGTTACAAATTAAATCTTTCTTTAGAAAGAGTCCAATCTCTTAATTGACTTAATCTATCCTGTTGGTGACCCCCTTTGTTTCAATTTACGTAACATGTCCTATATCCTATTCTCATCCAATTCTGTATTCACTATCCTGCAACCCACAGGAACTGACCATGGCACGGAGTCCGTGAGGTTATTAGGATGGAAACTTGATGCTTCTAATAGGGAATTTCTATCTGTCGTTTTGGCGTAAATGTCTGTGCATAATACATTACCAGCCTTATATACGTTCACATCTAATAGTGTATAGTTTCCATATATTGCACATGGTTAAAATATGTACACATGATGATTTATGAGACCCTATTGCCATGCACTGTGTCTGTAGGAAAAAAGCTGTTTCAAAACTAAAACGGTTTTCTGTGAAAATTAATATAAGTATAGAGTATCTATCAAACAATTTCTACGTTCCACTCGGGTTTATTTTATTTTTTAAGCTGTTCTGCCGCTGTATTACTTTCTTCACGTGGTATTGATGTGCACAAACGATGGTCCTTAAGCGTACACCACAAATCTCGCTGTTGGACATTCAGTTGTTTTAATTTGAGAAGGAAGTCAGACATGTCCTTCAGATGGCTTCCTGCCGTCTCATTACAATCGGGTACAAATAAGCATCTAGGAAGATGGACAACGGCTCGCTGAAGGCTGGACTTTACACAATTGGTCTTCTCGGGGGATGCTGTAATGTTCTTGTGTACATTGGGTACAGGACACAGGTGTTTGAGGGTTCTTCACTACCAAAAAAAATCCTTAGCACCTGTAGTTTCAAACGCTGCATTTCCACATTCAATAACTAACTTTTGGAACTCCTCAGTGGGAGCCTTAATCAACTCTCTGTAATGATCCACATTATTTCATTGTGTTAAAGCCAACTCAATATATAAATCCTGATCCATAATTACAAGGGGCCCCTCCCTTGTCAGCTGGTTTAATTATAATTGATGTATCCTGTCCCAAATCTCTTAACTTCTCTCTGCCAGATTATTTCTAATTCCAAATATATTCCAATTCATCTGTTCTACCTCTGCTGTAGAAAATGTAATAAATGTAGTTACAAAAAAAAGTTGTTTTGTTGGGGGCTAAACTAACTTTTATTTAAACACTAGCTTTTGTGCCCGGCTTTGCCTGGGGAATGTAATATTTAATACATCTCCCCCCCCCTGCTGCCGGCACATCTCACCCCCCCCTCCCTGCTGGTATATCTCCCCCTGCTAGTTGGCACATCTCCCCCCCGCTAACTGACAAATCTCCACCCCCCTGCTGGCACATCTCACCCTCACATTACACACAGAGCCCCGATCCAGGCAAGGACACGCCCCCTCTCTTAGTAGCCAAGCCCCCCCACTCCTGCTCTAACATTAGCCGAGGGAAACTTAGAATGTCCATAATTTGGGAGGTGAGTCACATTGGAACCTCAAAATAGTTGCGTTGTGCTACGTGGTGCCGTTTGTGAGATATCGATGCTTCGGACATACAAACAAACGGAAAACGTAATCCAATTTAGAATTATAGTATAGATTTAGAAAGGCCAATTTGTGGAACGATTTCCTGGCCAGTTTCTGCTGTATCCACTGCCTCTGGATCACAATACATTTGCTCACCTTGTTCTAATGTGGGAAAAACGCCTTTAATCGGCTCTGCCAGAAATCAAAATACCTACCCAACATTTGTCGGTACATACCCCCTAGACAAAATATTTATAACGACGGAATAAAGTGTTTTTTGGTTTTCTGGTTTGAGCGCTTGGTGTTAATGTTCTTTGTTGCATTTCAGATTTGCTCCTGGTTTTATTCTTCTCTGTCTGCCTCTTCCTTTAAATAGCAACGTGGGCTAACTGGGTTCCCCCCTCAGCTGATAATTCATCATCCGTTTCTGAACAGGTCCCAGTGGAGGGGACAGTCTCTCTTGGTTTGAACCGGAATGATGGTGTATTCTTCTCCTTCCATGTATACACCTGGGTATATAAATAATCACAGGTCCCATTTCCTTCCCATGTGTCTAGTCCCCTGGCAATGTTTGGAAAGCCTCCTTTGTACACGGCTTCTCATTTGCTCCTACATGCAGATATTTCTTCCCTGGGTTTAATGGTTCCCCCTGTAGTTTTTCTACAGTTAATGTCATTAAATAAAGTCTGCATTTCTTGAACATTCCCTCCCAATCTTTAATAAAATTCTCATTATTGTGGCACAAAACGGGTCTTAAATGAATGCGGCGACCTCTTGGAATTCTCCGAGCCCTCCGATATTTCACTAACGTGTCACTATGAAGTCATTTATATTCGTTTTAGTTAAAAACTAATCTGTATGTATGTCTTTATTTATATAGCGCCATTAATGTACATAGCGCTTATTTGATAAGGTTAGATTTGTCATCAAGATTGAATGTTTTCTGGAAAGTATCCAATAATCTGTCTATATTGATGTGAGAATAAGCGAGTGTGTCTGCCATACCGTTGCATAATGCAGGGCTGGCGAACGTCAGCCCTGAAGGGCCACCAACAGGTCAGATTTTTAGGATATCCCTGCTTCAGCACATGTGGCTCTTCAGTGGCTTTGACTGAGATTGAGCCCCCTGTGCTGTAGCAGAAAAATCCTGAAAACCTGACCTGTTGGTGGCCCTTGAGGACTGGAGTTGGCCTCCCCAGCATAAAGCATTAATTTCCCCGAAAGACACAATTAGTGCTGCTTAGTGTTGGAGTGAAAACAACTGTGATATAGGGTACTAGGCGTACGCCAACCTACCCGTGGAATATGTCTCATGGGAAAATTGCAATCTTACATAAATACATTCTTAAAGGACATTTGCAATGAAAACCATGTCAAAGAATCCCCTTCCAATGAATACATTGCGTGCACTGACTGATCCGTGTGGTTGATTTGAAGTGCTGGTTGTTTAAAGTATGTGCAGTTAGATCAAGAAGCAGTTTGAACAAGGAAGCGGTTAAACAAGGTATAGTTTATTGAAGTACAGTTTACGGTTAGTACTTATAAACTTCATAGTTGCTAGAATGAGCAGGATTGAAAATGCCACTCAATGCACATCTTGCCACATTTATGTGCACTTGGTGCAGCTTTTCCAAGGAGCATACCGCTGTGAGAAGTGTGAGCAGGTGGTCTCTTTAGAGTCAGAGATTGCTGATCTGAAGAGGCAACTTGCAATATTGAGGGACATTGGCAATCTTGAAAGGGGTTTAGAGCTCACTGAGCAGGCCCTTGCTTTGACTAGTGGTGCAGATGGTGGCGCTGTTAGTGAGGAGCAGGTAGGTAGCTTGGTTGCTGTTAGTGAGGAGCAGGTAGGTAGCTGGGTGACAGTTAGAAGGGGAAGCAGGGGCAATAGGTAGAGGCAGGTCGTTTCTGAGCTGACACATCCAATAGATTTGCCATGTTGAGTGAAGATATTGGGAATGTCGGGGCAGAAATGGCAAGGCTGGGGGAGACTAATTCCTCTAGCAGCCAGGGGATTAGTTCCTCCAGCACAGTGGGGACTCAGGATGTTCAGATACAAAGAAAGATTGTGGTGGTAAGGGACTCCATTATTAGGAAGGTAGATAGGGCAATCTGTTGCTGTGACCGCATGAACCGAACAGTTTGCTGTCTCCCAGGTTCGGCACATTGCGGATCGGGTAGACAGACTGTTGGGGGGGGGGGGGGTGCTGGCATTGACCTGGCGGTCTTGGTGCACGTTGGCACCAATGACAAAGTTAGAGAAAGATGGAGGGTCCTAAAAAATGATTACAGGGATCTAGGCCAAAAGCTTAAGGCAAGGACCTCCAAGGTAGTATTTTCTGAAATACTACCAGTGCCATGCGCTACCGCAGGGAGACCGGCAGATCAGGGAGCTTAATACATGGCTAAGAAAGTGGTGCAGGAAGGAGGGGTTTTCGTTTTTAGAGTACTGGGACTCTTTTTCTGAGAGGTGCTATCTATATTCTAGGGACGGATTGCACCTCAATGAAGAGGGATCTTCTGTGCTAGGGGGGAGAATGCTAAAAAGATGGGAAGAGATTTTAATCAAGGATGGAGGGGGGAGGGGAATGAAACAGATAATGAACTAAATGGAATAGAGGCAGATACAAGGTGGTATGGAGGTAGAATGGGGGCAAGTGCAAGTTTGACAAGCAGTGAGACACCCATAGTAAATACAGATAATACTAGAAAACTTCTAAAGTCTAAACCAAGTGGGCTCAGAAAGGAAGGAGCAGATAGGATAATAGTACAGGCTGAAAAAAACCTTAAATGCATGCTTGCTAATGCAAGAAGCCTGACAGATAAAATGGGGGAGCTTGAATTAATAGCTGCAAGGGAGCAGTATGATATCATAGGCATTACTGAAACATGGTGGGATGAAACTCATGACTGGACAGTTAATTTAGAGGGTTATTCCCTTTTTCGGAAGGATCGAACAAATAGAAGGGGAGGTGGAGTATGTTTATATGTTAAACCGGATCTAAAACCTATTATAAGGGATGATGTCTATGAAGGGAATGATGAAAATGTAGAGACTTTGTGGATAGAAATTAGCAGTGGAGGTAAAAGTATAAAGAAAATGTTTGTGGGAATATGCTATAAACCACCAAATATCTGTGAGATTGAGGAAGCTAAAATACTTTTGCAAATGGAGAAGGCATCAAAACTGGGTCATGTTTGCATAATGGGGGATTTTAATTATCCAGACATAGACTGGGGCAATGAGATTAGCGATACAACAAAAGTAAACAGGTTTTTGGGGGTGCTTAAAGACAATTATATGACCCAAATTATTGAGGAACCAACCAGGAGAGGGGCAATACCGGATTTGGTCATATCAAACAATGTAGAAGTAATAACAAATATTCAAGCCCTGGAACATTTGGGTAACAGTGATCATAACATGGTCTCATTTGAAATAAATTATCAAAAAAATAGATTTCTTGGATTCAACAAAGACCTTAAACTTAAAGGCAGATTTTAATAAACTGAGGTCTAATCTAATAGTAATACAATGGGATTATGTTTTTGCAGGGAAAAATGTAGAAGATAAATGGGCAGTCTTTAAAACATTGTTAGAAAAGCACACTTATCAGTGTATACCTTTGGGTAATAAGTATAAAAGAAATAACTCAAAACCAGTGTGGCTAAATAAACAGGTAGGGGAGGAAATGGACAAGAAGAGGAAGGCGTTTAGATTCTTTAAGTTAGAAGGGACGGAGACATCGTATCAGAATTATAAGGAATGTAACAAAAATTGCAAAAGGGCAATCAAATTATCAAAAATGGATAATGAAAAAAGGATTGCAATAGAAAGTAAGGTCAACCCTAAAAAGTTCTTTATGTACCTTAATAACAAAAAAATGAGAAGAAAATATAGGACCCTTTCAGTGTAAGATGGGTAGGCAGATTATTGGAGATAAGGAGAAAGCAGAGGTATTAAACAAATTATTTGCCTCTGTGTTTACCAGGGAAGAATCAAGTTCAATAGTAGCGCCACAGGAGGAAGCCACAACCTCCATATTAATGAACAATTGGTTAACTGAGGAAGAAGTTCATAAGCGACTTGAAAAAATTAAAGTAAATAAGGCACCTGGCCCCGATGGCATACATCCAAGAGTTCTCAAGGAGCTAAGCTCAGTAATAGCCAAACCATTATATTTAATATGCAAGGAGTCCATTTCCACAGGCTCAGTACCACAAGATTGGCGTAAAGCAGATGTGGTGCCTATATTTTAAAAGGGAGCTAGATCACAACCAGGAAATTACAGACCTGTAAGCCTGACTTCAATTGTAGGGAAACTACTTGAAGGTTTAATACGGGGTAATATTCAGGAATACCTAATGGAAAACAAAATTATTAGTAATAGTTAGCATGGATTTATGAAGGATAGATCATGCCAAACTAACCTCATTTATTTCTTTGAGGAGGTAAGTAGAAATTTAGACCAGGGTAATGCAGTTGATGTGGTCTACTTAGATTTTGCAAAGGCTTTTGATATGGTTTCACACGAGGTTGGTGTACAAAATAAAGAAAATTGGACTTTAATAATTTATGCACCTGGATTAAAAACTGGGTAAAGGCCAGACAACAGAGGGTTGTCATAAATGGAACTTTTTCAGGTTGGGCTAAAGTCGTGAGTGGAGAACCTCCGGGATCGGTACTGGGACCCCTACTTTTTAACGTGTTTATTAATGACTTTGAGGTTTGGATCGATCGCAAAGTCTCCATCTTTGCTAATGATACTAAATTGTGTAAGGTAATAGAATCAGAGCAGGATGTAATTTCTCTTCAGAAGGACTTGGAGAGACTGGAAACGTGGGCAGGTAAATGGCAGATGAGGTTTAATACAGATAAATGTAAGGTTATGCATTTGGGATGCAAGAATAAAAATGCGACTTACAAATTAAATGGAGATATATTGGGGGAATCCTTGATGGAGAAGGATTTAGGAGTGCTTGTAGACAGCAGACTTAGCAATAGTGCCCAATGTCATGCAGTAGCTGCAAAGGCAAACAAGATCTTATCTTGCATCAAACGGGCAATGGATGGAAGGGAAGTAAACATAATTATGCCCCTTTACAAAGCATTAGTAAGACCACACCTTGAATATGGAGTACAATTTTGGGCACCAATCCTAAGAAAAGACATTATGGAAATAGAGAGAGTGCAGAGAAGAGCCACCAAATTAATAAAGGGGATGGACAATCTAACTTATGAGGAGAGGCTAGCTAAATTAGATTTATTTACATTAGAAAAGAGGCGTCTAAGAGGGGATATGATAATTATATACAAATATATTCAGGGACAATACAAGGAGCTTTCAAAAGAACTATTCATCCCACGGGTAGTACAAAGGACTCTGGGCCATCCGTTAAGGTTGCAGGAAAGGAAATTTCACCAGCAACAAAGGAAAGGGTTCTTTACAGTAAGGGCAGTTAAAATGTGGAATTCATTACCCATGGAGACTGTGATGGCAGGTACAATAGATTTGTTCAAAAAAAGGTTGGACATCTTTTTAGATGGAAAAGGTATACAGGGATATACCAAATAAGTATACATGGGAAGGATGTTGATCCAGGGATTAATCCGATTGCCAATTCTTGGAGTCAGGAAGGAATTAATTTTTCCCCTTAATGGGGTTTTTTGTTTGCCTTCCTCTGGATCAATAAGTAAGTATAGATATAGGATAAAAAGTATCTGTTGTCTAAATTTAGCATAGGTTGAACTTGATGGACCTACGTCTTTTTTCAACCTCATCTACTATGTAAGTATGTAATACATGCGGTCAAACACAATAAAAGATGGGAAGACCTCAACGCTCAATGACATTTTAGGCAGGAACAATTAGGAGGACATTAGTTTGAAAATATGCCGAATTGTATTAAAAAAATTTTTTTTTAAAAAGACGCAATTATTTCAGATTACAGTAAATCGGTAGTGGATTTGCGCCCGGGGGAAACGCCGACGGAAGGAGCGGTTATGGGGGATCGCTGCAAGTCTGTCCCTGGTCTGAATGCAGAAATGGTTTGTGATTATGACTTTTTCCTAGTATTCATTTGTCCATTCTAAGTCTGCGGTTAGGGCTGCATGTTCTCCGCCTCAGGCCGGCTTGTGCACATAAGTCTTGGTTAAGGGAGTACAGAGACGGACATATTAAATGTTCGCTGTTACATGTGGAACTGTAAATGTTTGACGTGTGCTAATCCAGGGGCGCAAACTTTTTTTGCTGCGCCCCCTCTGCCTGTGCTGGTCTGGTAGTGCACCCCCCCCTTACCTCGCGCAGCGTCAAATGACGCAACCAGGTTGTGTGACGTCACGTATCGTGGCAACCATGACGTCGCGTTGCCATGGTCTCACACGTCCTGGGGCCGACTGAACCTCAGTAAGTAGAGGTTGCAGAGGCCTTGCCCAGTCCCCCGGCATTTAATTTAAATGCCTTGGGGGAGAGCGGGGGACCTCTTCAACCGCCTGCGCCCACCCAGAAAAATCTCCCGCCCCCCAGTTTGCGCACCGCTGTGCTAATCGGTAATGGCAATATCCACTGGGATCATTAACCTCTGTTACTCGATCACGGTGCAAATGACCCCTTTATTGCAGGGGGGCTTAACTCCCGTCGTCCAGACCATCCCCAACAGGTCAGGTTTTAAGGATATCTCAGCTTCAGCACAGGTGGGTCAATTAGTGGCTCCATCAAAGACTGAGTCAGTGATTGAGACACATGTGCCAAAGCAGGGACTGATTGAGACACTTGTCCTGAAGCAGGGATTGATTGAGCCACCTGTGCTGAAGCAGAGATATCCTTTAAACCTGACCTGTTAGGGGAGGTCTTGAGCACTGGAGTTGACAACCACTGCTTTATTGGATGACTGAAGCTGCCAGAAATGATGCCATATATTTTAAAGGGGGGAAATGCAAGTCACCCCAGGGCCAGGGAGCCTGCAGTTGTAGGACTACGGCCGCCCTGTCGGTTCTGAACACTGTTCCTTTTATTTTAGGAAGAAGAAGATGAAGATATTGATAACTTAGTGCAGATTCATCGCTTGACCACGGCTAGAAGCAGCTTGCGCAGTGGCAGTTCCACGGTGCGTCCATTTCATTGGCCGGCAACATCTGTTTTTAAGGATCAGTTATCTGTTTTCTCTTGTATTTACTGCCTATCACTTCCACGTGCGGTGCCCGTACTTAACTGTACATTTATTTCATCCAGAGACCCTTTGTACTCGTTCGTATCAGGCAAAACGTCAAAGGATAGATCACATGTACGGATTTAGACCTCCGAAATGTTGATTGTTGAAATACATTTTACAGTTAATGAATTAACAACAAATAATTGGTGGTACCCAGTATTCATATCAAACTGGGGTGTCGAGGTCACATCATAGTGCAATCACAGACAAATAAAGTTATTGTACAATTTGCATTGACGCATACAGGTACTCTCATACAGTACCTACCTAAATCCACCCATCCATACACTGGTAGATTGCAGTGTGACTGATAGATACATTCACTGATAGACACAGAACACATGGACTCGCACTGTAGCTATATTCACAAACAGCCTTGGATATGTGCGGATGGAGCACCCAACGGGAGTATCTTTACTGTACGATGTGCATCCCAACTCCTACGTTTCTTTCCCCTTCAGAGCACACTGGGGAGCATGATGAGCATTTACAGTGAGGCTGGTGATTTTGGCAACGTGATTGTAACCGGAGAGATCATGTTTTCCCTGAAATACGATGAAAAAGTGCAGATTCTGAACATCCATGTGAAAGAATGTCGGAACTTGGCTTATGGGGATGATCTGAAGAGGCGATCCAATCCGTGAGTGACGCGCATTCTGTAGTTTGAGTTGTATAGGACACATGTCCCATGTCCTGACTCTCTTATGCATGACTTGTATTGGGGCTGGTAAACCTTATATTCATGATCATAAAGAGCAATAAGGGCAAAATCTTGGTGAAACCACCTTTCCCCGTCACACACCTTCAGAACGTTGCTCACATAGATGCGCCCTCGCAGCATTTGTTGCCGATTTCTTTTCTTTTTTGGATGGGGGGGGGGGGGGGAGTTTCAATAAGAAGAGCAGAATTAGAAGTCCCAGCATCCCTTGCTGCTCAGTTATGGGATCCAAACTTCCAGGAACCAGCATAAAATATTACAGCAATGCGTTTAAATTAATGTTAAACCTTTTTAATAGACCAACAAGTCTTTCGTAGATGAAATGATGGAGTACAGAGCTTTTACAACCTCACAGGCTTCTTCCTATGGTTTAGTTACAGTAATGTACACACATGAGAGTACATTATAAGACACTGACACAGTCGTGTGTTTCCCGCAGATACGTCAAGGCTTATCTTCTGCCGGACAAGTCCCGCCAAGGAAAACGCAAAACCACAATTAAACGCAACTCAACAAACCCTTTGTACAATGAAGACCTGAAGGTAAATAGACGAGCAAAGAAGAACCTTTTATATCTTTCCTATTACAATATGTGGAGCGCAAAATATTAATGTGTGTGAATAATGTATATAGTATGTATTCTGTCTAAAAAGGATCGAGGGTCAGCAGTCACATGGACTTAGAAGTAGTGTTTTGTAGGATCATGGTTTTTGTCCCAACCCTCCCAAGATGTTCGATCTTGGTTTCACTTTCTTACACTTACTGTGTTTTTTTCTTTTAGTATGGGATCCCAGAATCGATGCTGCTTATGAGAACCCTGCAGCTATCGGTCTGGCATCATGATCGCTTTGGGAGAAACACGTTTCTGGGGGAGGTGAATCTTCCTTTGGACTCCTGGAACTTTGACAGCTTGACAGATGAGTGTCTTCCCCTGCATGGAAAGGTAATCCACCAACCACCAGAGGTCTCCGATATTGAACTGCAGACATTTTTACATGGTTGTTTGGGTACATATGACCTACCTTCCCTTAACCATGGTTATGGACGGCTGGAGCTATGATCCATGCTATTGGCCCTTGCAGTGTCCCGTGGTAGGGTTTACTGTGATATATATTGTGTACAGAACCTTTTGGAAAAAAGAAAGAGAAGCACAAATTTGTATTTTATCCTAAATAATGTAGCAGTTGGAATCCAGCCATTCCTCTGGGAACCTGCGCATGGTGATGATTAGAACAGCAGTCTAAATATTACACTAATATTGATGGAACTCTGGACAATCAGAGGATTGATTTATTAGACGCTTGTTTTTGAAGTGAAACTTCTTTGGTGGCAGTTGCACCCCAAAAAAATCTGATAGGGAAAAAAACTCAAAATGAGAACGGAAGTAATAACAGAAGTGAAGCCATTTGTAGTTTGTTAGCTGCATGCTGGGAGTTGTAGTTCGGGTGTGGATGTCAGAAGGAAGTGAAGGCCCAGTGACTACAAGTCCCATCAACCCCTGCTATAGGTGACAGGCACTGTACTTAAATCTGTGTAAGGTGTCCATTTTTAGAAGACACACACACACACACATATATATTGTGTGTGTGTGTGTGTTCACTTTACACAAACATCCCCCACAAAGATGGGATTTCAGCCTACAGATACTTTCTGGGACCGCAGGAGGCACTCACCGAAACAGTGACTAAATGCATCGAATTTATTCTGACCCATAATTACTTCACATATGGAAATTACACATACCTTCAGACAACCGGGACCACTAAGGGCACTCGGATGGTGCCATAGTATGCCAATCTGTTCTGCGCAAAAATGGAAAGTGACTTTCTTTCCACCTATCACTTGAAACCCCTTACATACCTTTGGTACATTGATGACATCGTCCTGATTAGGACCTCTGGTGAACAGGACCTCATATAGTTCCATGAGAACTTCAATACAATCCACCCGACCATCAACCTCAAACTCACCCATTCCCCGAACGAAGTATATTTCTTAGACACCACCATTACTATAAAGAACAACCAACTACAGACTTCTGTATACCGCAAACCTACATACAGACAGCTATTTGAGAGGCAACAGCTTCCACCCGACACACACTAAGCATGCAACCATCTACAGTCAAGCCATACGATACAACCGGATATGCTCCGACACAGCAGACAGAGGCCAGCAGATTACAGCCTTGCGATCGGATTTCATAAACCGTGGATATAACCACAGAACTGTAGACCAACAAATCCAGAAAGCCACCAGAATACCAAGAAGTGATCTCCTTGAATACAGACAGAAAGAGACAAGCGACAGGGTACCTTTTGATGGTTACTTATAACCCACACCTAGAAGCCCTACGCAAGATCGCCAGGGAACTACAACCCATTCTCCATGAATATACAAGACTGCAACAGGTCTTCCCTGAAACATCCTTATTATCATACAGACAACCTCATAATCTTAAGAAAATGATGGTGAGGAGTAAAATATTCAACAGCACAACTGAATGCGGGACAAGACCATGCCAAGACGCGAGATGCAAAACCTGCGCAATGTTCCACACAGCGGGCACAAGACAAATACCACACAGGAATCTGGAGTACAAAATCAGAGGAAGGTTCACCTGTTCCTCCAGCAATATCGTGTACCTCATAATGTGCATGAAATGCCCACGGGGCTGCTACTACATAGGTGAGAGGGGACAGGGGCTAAACAAGAGAATGAATCTGCATCGCCACAGCATCACACGCTGAACTAGGCAGTCCTGTCGGCGAACATTTCTCTGACTGACCATAAGATGAACGATCTGAAGGTGGCCTTACTCAAAGGTAATCTTAGAACACCAAAAGAGAGACTGTTGCATGAATACAAATTTATGCAACTGTTCAGGACATTTAGTGGTGGCCTAAACCGAGACCGCAGCTTCATGAGTCACTACTGACACGAGAACTCTCTTCCCATGAGTGCTAAAGGCCATGTATATACATACTGCGCTATATGAATGCACACACAGCTGTCTCTTGCACATACATATACACAATGTAATTCCATCCCTATATACCAATAGGGACCACATAGTACATCTACACACACTTATAGTAATGCTACACCCTCTTACATTTGTACACCTACCCACACCATTGGTATACACCCCTACTTCACACACACTTTTTGTAAAGCGCTGTATACACTGTGGGTGCGTTATAAATTTTATATTTATACACACACACACACACTCTTACATCACTAACATTCAGGGACCATTTAAGACCTTGGGTCATAAATCGCATACTGACAGGGGGAGGGATAGGCTCCAGTAGCAGATACATTACAAGAGGCACTGTTTTTAAGTAATACCCTTTTGTGCTTTATTCAATGTAACATCGCGTATGTATGTATACACACACACACACACACACACACACACACACACACACACTAATCAGGATTAGTCATGTCAGGCTGTACTATTAACCCATTGGCGACCCATCCAACAACCCAAAAAAAGGGGGGTGAGGGGGTGCCAAGCACGTGTGTTCTCAGTGAAACTTCTTTGCATTTTGTCACTCCTAAAAAGTCTTTAATTCACTGATGGTGATAAAAAAACAAAATACAATTTCAGTGACAAAGCGCAAAGAAGTTTCACTTAGAATGTGCGTGCTCGGCACATACCCCTTCTCTCTGTTTTTTTTGGATTACACACACGCGTATATATTATTCCTATTGTGAATAGAGAAATATATAGTGTGACGGGATTGGGGAGCACACGAACAGTAACCAGTATAAACCAGACTGCGGGCGCTGCTATCGGGGTCCCTATAAGGCACTGTAGAAATATAATAACAAAGGGGTAGGCACACCATAAATATGCAAAAGTAAAATGTCTTGGCCCAACGTTTCTTTGAGTGTTTATTAACAGTTCTAGCGTGTCACTGAAATGTTTGTTATAGGGGTAGATGGATAATCCACTTTTGTGTATTTTTTATATATACATTTTTCTTGATTCTCATGTTCAAATAACATTTTCATTTTTTTTTGTCCCAGCATTATCTGTTTATAGATACACAGCAGGTGTTCCACTGATCATATATTTTTAGTCCGATAAATCGCAGATCCTTTTTTTACATGTGTAGCCATGCTGTAAAATGGCTGCAGTCATCTCTCCTGCTGACAGTAAGGCCTGGTAAGTTATGGGCATGCCAGCAGTAATTATGGAGGTTTGCCTCACACCATGGTGAGGTGCCCTATGTATGGATGGGAGTGGTCTCAGGCTCTGACTCCATGGTTAGTGATGTCAGAGTTGTGTCAGCCCCCAGAGGATACATAAGGCACAGCACTGATCAAAAGTTAGGAGTTCAGAGATTGTTGCTAGGCTGTAAGAGTAATTACGTTACAAGCTGCGGAACTATGAGACTGTGACCAGGGACCTGGCACAGGGTAGATATCCCTACGGGGATAAGGAATCCCTAATCAAGGAGGAATATACCTTTCAGAGGGAAGCCGCTGGACAATCATGTGTGGCTAAATACACCCATTGTGGAGGGCAGCTAGCCACATCCAACAATAAAGATGGTCCTGTTGAAAGATACACTCGTGTGTAAGTGTGGAGTGATTACGCAGGGGGCTGCACCACAGAGGAGTTCCTCACCAGGACCATCCACAAACTCACGCTGGGATCCTGATGAGGTGGAGGCGCTGCACTGGATATAGGTAGGACTCAAGCACACTACCTCAGCTGCCTGTCTGGGTTGGCAAATCCCCACACACCATCATGCGGGAGACTCAGGAGTCCTGTTGCCAACAGGTGCACCACCAGACATCACACTGTAATGGGGACTGGTGAGACCACAGGGGCCAATATGAGGTTGGGTGGGTCAGGCCAGTCCAGAAAACCCGTTACATTTGGAGGCGCTGCTGAGATGACCTGTCAACAGGACAGGCTTATGCTAGGTCACTTGGAAACAGGGAGAAGTGTCTGCTGTCACTTTGTGCTGTGTTGGGACGGAACCTAGGGGTAGTCAGGGGGCTGATGGAGTTGTCAGATCGCAGGGACAACCTAGGGGCCTGAAAGGAGTTGGGGGTTTGGAGCCGGGCTATAGCTGTCCTAGTCACCTTGAGGTAGTGCTAATTGGTAGGATGCCTAAAGGGATAGCCTGTTAACGTGGTCAGGAATCCTGGAGAGGGTCTGCGCTAGGCTAACCAAGATAGGTAGACGCCCAAGTACTGCATGGGAGCCCCAGAGTACTCTAGCCCATTCCAGACCACTTACCATAGGGAGCACAGACTGGGAGGAAGGAGATACAGCAGACACTGAGAGAGTGAGCCTAGCCTGAGGTAGTGCATACACGAGTCCAGCCTACATTAGGTACACATGGTGGTGCATCAGGGAAATCTTTATTGTGCCGGTGTGGCGGCTGCCCTGCAGAGAGGAGCCCCATGTACAATACTATTAAGTACAGCGAGAAAATGGAGGATCCGTGCGGTGCGGATAGTCCAAATTGGCGACCGGAGGCTGATGGGGAGAGCACTCCTGGCGTGCGCCCCACTGAAGAACAAGCTTTTATCGATATGTCTGTCACGAGCCTGCTATGGAGTGGAGTAAGAGCCGTGGCCGCCCCGTTTTGGTCCTGTCTAGGACACCGAGGCGCTACCCTTGAGGACTGTGTTGAGGACATTGTTATAACGGGAGGAGAACTCAGTGAGAGTAACTGTCAGTCGACTTGCAAACAGATGAACGCTACCTCATTCATTGATCAGACTGACAGAGTGACCCAAAATGGCGGCTCCCGCTTCCCTGGCAAAAATTGCAAGGAATTGGCCAGAAGCGGCGCCAACAGGAGAGCCCCGCCCGCAAGGGGGGTATGGCGCGAAAGCTGTGACCGCGCCTTCATGGACAGTAACTCACTCAGCCCCAGTGCTGAGTCAACCGATTAGTCTATGGGACCCTCCCCTAATATCAACCAGGGGGAGTGGTTTCCAACTATGTCCCATGGGTATGGATCCCACGGGCCCAGGAGCTGGTGCGCTAACGGCACAATTACCAGAAGTAGTTCCGGCAGCTGAAATTGTGTGCAAAAAGGAAGGATACTTTGCACGCAAGGCAGCTGAAAGAAAACGGCTGGAATTGGCGGCAAAAGAGGAACCCCACCCTGTTGGGGATAAGGGCGCGAAAGCTGTGGCTGCGCCCTCTAGGACTGAAAGAGGTGCGGCCTCAATTAAAGGACATCCTATCCCATTGTGGGACCCGCCCATAATCGCTACTCTTGGGGGCGGATTCCAATTGTGCCAGATGAGGGCGGAGCTGAACCAAGGAGTGGCTGACAATTCAACCCCTGTTGATCATTCACGCGGAACCAGCTTCCAGAACAGACCATTGTTAAAAGTGGCTCCCACCAGGACAATGGCCTGCTCCCCAGACGTGAACCGGATGGTGTCTACTCAGCCCTACGCAGTACCAGGGGGGGTACTGGTGATACGAGTAGCAGGCGTTGAGACAGTGGTGGGCCTATGCCTGCAATGCAGACTGCCCGGCGGTACCATGGGTACAGCGGCGCGCTGTCCACAGTGTGGCATTCAGTACCTGTGGCCTATGCCCACCTTTGTACCGATCCATCCTATTGACTCCCCGGGGGATACGGCTAGGCTGTCCGCCGAGTCCCCTGGTGCACTGTGGACCAAGGGTGCAGATCCCGGAGAATGGGGATCGGAGCCGGTTAATACGGCTGGGTCCGGAGAAAATGGAGCAATCGGTCAGGCAACTGACCGGGAGAAGAGAAGGCGGTCGCCGTGCTCGGCGACCCCAAGTACCCTTAACGTGGATTGCTCGGACGAGGGACCCAAAGAATTATCCAGTACCCTGGTCTGGCCGGTGGCGGTGTCCTGTGGAGGGAATGGAGTAAAGAGGCCACTTACCGGGAGTGACGGCGGAAGGAGTCGAGTATCACCGGTGGAGCGGAGACCGGAGGGGCGGAGCCCATCCATTCCGGGGACCGGCGGGTCCAATGTCAACGTGCGATCCACGCCCACCCTGCGGACTGGTAAGAATAGCCCCTGTTCTTGCCAGACTCCAGTGCCGCCGCTAGAAGAGGAAAGGCCGTGCCAGACCAGGACGGCGCACGTGGGCGCAGGCGGACTTCTGGATAGAATCGTGGAGGAAGAGATCCCGCATGGGGGTCCATCCCAAGATGGCGGCGTATCCGAATCCAGCGATGACGGCATTTCTGGCGGAACAAGCGGAAGTCGAGGACACGCGTCTCAGCGATCGGGCAGTGGTTCCCGATCGACTAAAAAGACCCGGAGCAAGCGGCGGACAGAGAAGGGTGAGACGCAGCCGGCGGTACCACTGCCCAGTGGTACGGGACAGCCTGATGACGGCGAGCGGGTCGGAACCCCGCGGCTGCCAACTGCATACCCCTACGCCCAACCCCACGCCCTAGATAATGCCCCTGCCCCAGTCACCTGTTCCCGGGAATCCTCGTCCAGTTTGGGGGTGTCGGAAGGGTCCTTGTGGGTTGGTGAGAACCGGACTGGGGAGAGACTGGGCAGCTTTGCCTCCGAGGGTGGTTCAAGAGGTGGAGGACAATTGGGACAAGTGTCAAAGTCCCGATGGGTGCCTGAAGAGGCTGATGTACATTCTGAGGTGCCAAAACACGAAAGATGGTCCAGGCCCCGTTCCGCAGGGACCTCTGGGGTATGCTCCTGGGGGGGTATAGATGAGGGAGACTCTCTGGAGTCTGGGCCCGAGAGGCCGAGGGAGACCCGTTGGTGGGCGCCCTTATTTGAGGGGTATGTGGGGTGGATGGACCGCACGCGGTTCTTACTAGAGAAAGATGATATAGTGGATTACTGGTGGGCAAAAGGGGAGTTCACGCCCGCCGAGAGAAAGGAGTTGCAATTTAGGTGGTTCCTGATAGGCCGGAATGAGATCGAACCAATGGGTCCTGATATACTGTCAGACCCTGTGGACCCAGATGAGCCCTTGTCCTGGGTATTACCAGGGAGAGCGGGGAACGCCAATCTAACAAGGTGTAGTCGGGCTGAAAGGGCAATCACCGCAAAATATAAGTACTCCCATGGATTGGAGTACCCGTACGTCCCAGAACCACTCATGCAGGAGATTGAGGATAACAGGGACCAGTGGTTAAGGGAGACCATAGAAGAATATATGGTCAACAAGGGGGGTGCCATTACTGGTAGTAAGGCAGAGGAGCGGATTGAGCACCTGATAAGGGTATGGAGTATCGGGCGAAGTGTGTATAAGCACAAAGTGATGTACCGGCCTGAGAGGGGTCTGCCGCGCAGTTACAGCGTGACTGTACTGGACATGGGGGTTCGGGAGGTTAAGAAACCCGATCCCCGGCACTATTATTAGGGGGTACTGGGTAGCATTGTGCGAGTTCGTGGCTGCTGGACAGGGCACAATGTGATTTGTTATTTCATGAATCTCATGTTGATTAATAAAAATGTGTGTGTTCCATTTTACAGTGCTTCCTGAAGAAAGGTACTTCAAATTTAGGTCCCAGCCGGGGACGGTTGGATTCACCAGGGGGAGAATGTAGCCATGCTGTTAAAGGGCTGCAGTCATCTCTCCTGCTGACAGTAAGGCCTGGTAAGTTATGGGCATGCCAGCAGTAATTATGGAGGTTTGCCCTCACACCCTGGTGAGGTGCCCTATGTATGGATGGGAGTGGTCACAGGCCCTGACTCCATGGTTAGTGATGTCAGAGTTGTGTCAGCCCCCAGAGGATACATAAGGCACAGCACTGATCAAAAGTTAGGAGTTCAGAGATTGTTGCTAGGCTGTAAGAGTAATTACGTTACAAGCTGCGGAACTATGAGACTGTGACCAGGGACCTGGCACAGGGTAGATATCCCTACGGGGATAGGGAATCCCTAATCAAGGAGGAATATACCTTTCAGAGGGAAGCCGCTGGACAATCATGTGTGGCTAAATACACCCATTGTGGAGGGCAGCTAGCCACATCCAACAATAAAGATGGTCCTGTTGAAAGATACACTTGTGTGTAAGTGTGGAGTGATTACGCAGGGGGCTGCACCACAGAGGAGTTCCTCACAGGACCATCCACAAGCTCACGCTGGGATCCTGATGAGGTGGAGGCGCTGCACTGGATCTAGGTAGGACTCAGCACACTACCTCAGCTGCCTGTCTGGGTTGGCAAATCCCCACACACCATCATGCGGGAGACTCAGGAGTCCTGTTGCCAACAGGTGCACCACCAGACATCACACTGTAATGGGGACTGGTGAGACCACAGGGGCCAATATGAGATTGGGTGGGTCAGGCCAGTCCAGAAAACCCGTTACACATGTATAGTCAAAACATGTATTACCTTTGGAAAGCCTGTGGTGTTGGAAGTTACATTGTTAGCCATTTCTATCAGCGTTTTATTTATATTTTCATTCAATCTTAAAGCAGCAATCCTCCAAAATTACAAATTAAGTTTTAACGTAGGTTGATCATCTTGTGATTATGAGTTTAATGTAAATTATGTAATTGTTCCCAAATCTTCATTTTTTTTTTTTTGGCTGAGTTTTACCTGATTTCACTGGGATCAGCTGTTACTATAACAGCATCTGTTATCCCAATGAGTGGGGGTGGCAGCGGCCGTTTTAACCTATCAAGGAGGGACATTTTTAGCCATTTAAAAGGTGAGGGATTGCTAAATACAGCAACTGGAGGACTTTGCTTTGGTAAAGTAAAGACACATATTTTTTTTTTTAATGATGAGAAAAGGGATTGCTGCTTTAACAGAAATGTTGATCTCTCTTAATTAGGCTAACAAAATGTCCTAACATTATTCCATGAGTGTTTAAGATCTCATCACTCTCATGCATTGTTAGATTTCATAACACACACACACACACACTTGTACTATTAATTGTTATTAAATATAAGAAAGCATTATCATTTTTAGAACGCTAAACATGCTCTGCCCTTTCTTAGTAATGTCACAAAACACACAGGATTGTGCAGTAGTGATGTGATTTCATACCCATCCTGTGTTACAGTAACGATGTAGAAATAAAATCAATAACGGTACAGTATGTGGAGCTGGGAGACCCAAAGCAATGTGTCTACTAATCCCGATTGTATTTTGTCTTGCAGGGCAATGCTGACGCAGGCAGCTACAAAGGGGAATTGGTTGTTTCTTTAAAATACATTCCAGCCCCTTCCAAGGCCTCTGGTGCAAGCGACAGGAGAAAAAGTGGGTTGACGCCATTACTTTAGCGTTAAGATGGAGTAATGAAGGCTGCTTTATCATTTATTTCTAACTACTGTGTTTTGGAGCCGTTGGCAAACGTTTTGTGGGTTGGGCATTTAGGATGACTGCAGGGCTGGGACCTGCCTTCTCCAGACTTCTGGACATTTTCTCTGTCTTTATCATGTTTAAGTGTGTAAGACTCTTGGCAGTAGGGTAATATCACACCTAGAAGTGTCATGGTAGTTTGTAGATGTATCTGTATATGTGAATGTATGTATATCTTGATTCATATAGCGCAGATCCATGTACCTGTACATAGCGTTTTACAGCAATTACACACGTGACCTAATGGGTATAAGCGCTTCATACAGAAGTAGAAATTACGAAAAGGAGTCCCTGCCCTGAAGAGCTTACAATCTAAATGTAACACAGTTTTTACCTTGTAACAGCTTTTCAAACATGATTTTGCCTGATGTGAAAATTCCATAGGGTAGCGTCCCTTCTCTAGACAGTATTCTGCTACCAATAAGGCCTAACTGTGCTGAAAAGGTCCATGCTGGAGTGTTGGGGTGCTCAACTCAAGTTCTCAAACCCCTCCAACAGATTAGGTTTTCAGATATCTCTGCTTCAGGACAGGTGGCTCTATCAGTCCCTGCTTCAGCACAGGTAGCTCAATCAGGGGCTCAGTCTTTGACTGAGTCTCTGATTGATTGAGCCACCTGTGCTAAAGCTGGGGTCTCCTGTAAACCTGACTAGTAGGGGCGGGGGGGCCTGAGTATGGGAGTTGACCACCCCTGATGTAGTGTATCATGATTAGTATCTGTATACAGGAGACTCTCGCTTGACCCTATTCTTGGAGAACATAGAACAAAGTAGAAAATCCGGGCAGCCCATTGAAATGCGCATTTCCGGTCCTGCTCTGTCATAGCTGGATTTCAAAATTATATCTGAACCTTCTGTATTGTTACAAGGTGTTGGTAACAGAAGGGGTCTTCTGTATCCCCTGCAACAGTATATCTTCAGATAGGGGGGGGGGGGGTTCTATGATGACATTATTCTTTTATTGAAGACCTGAATGTCCAATGCACAGGGTTTATGGGGGAGAAATAACCATCAGGTGTGAACAAGGATGGTTATGTATTTCCCCCAAATGCTGTGCATTTGACATCAGTGTCTCCAATACCAGTATAATATAGTTATAGACAATATAAATCTGTTACTTTTCCCTGAAGATTTTTGAAGTAGCCAAGGAAAGAGCCCATAACTGCAGGAGGGGAGAATTCCGCTATGTTTAACACAGGCAAAAATTCAGGACATTGCAAGACGGCTGTTGTATCTACTGCCATAAACCAATCATTTTTTCTAGTCCAATATCTGTGAATTGAGAAGGCTTTAGACGCTGGCATGACTATATACTATAAGTATTGCTTTATTGGTGGTGTGAGAACAAACTAAATGCAGCCCTTACACAAATGTGCATCCTAAGCTGTGTTGGGTTTACACTTCGTTCAATCTTCCTTGTCACGGGAGACCAGGACCTTTAACAAATTTTATACCGGGATAATTCACTAGGCAAAACATAGTAGTGGAATAAAATGAGGTTTATTTGGTGTAAACCTGCGTACACGGTGAAATACAAAGATACAGGAAAAATACACATTTACTGGGGGTCTGGGGTGAAATCTGTGCTAAAATAGCTGCAAGGCACCTGCTCGGAAGGCTTACCCTGACCGGGATATCCACCCGGGCTTCCTGGTCCTCTTTTTCAGCTAGAAGCTCTAGCCGCGACCGCTACGTTCTAAAACGAGAACTTGAACCTCGCGTCTGACTTCGCCTCAGATAGGCAGGCTTTCTTAGCTCCAAAAATGAAGCCGGTTGCTCTGCTATTCGTAACAAAGCAACTTTGAAAAGCCACCTTTGCATCACCGACCCAAGTCACAGGATCTTCTGGTTCTCTGACTGGGGCTTCTCCTTACATACCTTCCACTGTTCTATGTTCAGCATGGAAGTAGGAGGAGCGACCAATCAGAGCGTGGGATTTCCTCCCCGCCAGCCAATAGGAATAGGGGCTCATCCTTTGGCTGACGTCAGAGGGGGCATGCCAAGCCAGCTCGGGATGCCCTGTAGGGGGGACATATGGATTGACCAATGGGAAACGTGCCAACATTCTGCCACGTCCCCCAGTCAACCCATTGCCACCTACTGGGCAGGCTCTACTGAGCCTGGCAGACCAGAGGGTCCTCCCCGCAGGGGTTCTCTATTCTCCGGACCCAGTACTTTGCACCCCGACATCTCTCAACATCCCGTCTCCTCTTTGAGCTACTATGTCTATCCAGACTCCCCGGCACCTATATGGATTCCTGGGCTGAGTGAATAGACAATTATAGTAAAAGCACAAAACATCATAAATTAAGTTTTCTTTACACATTATCTTTTGGGGAGACCCATATCTGTGCGGGAGATGGATCTGGGGTATCTGGGCTCAAAAACCAGGAGTCTGGGGGACACTGGGCAGCCCCGGTGTAATTCCACTCGGGTACCCGCAAATAGTGCCTGCACATCTGGTAGAATTAGGGGACTGCCAATATCTTTGGCCCCCGAACTCCTGCAAATAAAATAATTGCATTTCGACACAAATATCCCACATAAAACCTACACACAAGTTGCACGTGTCTAGGGCAAAGGGAACATGAAAAGCAGGGGTCACTTTATTTTTCACATGTATAATCCCTGGCTTATAGTGCTATGTAGCTGCCAGGGACCCCATGGTTTCAGGGGTAACCAGATGGGCTTAAACCTTTGTGTAGCCTGGTTACCCCTCCCATCACATTCCTGTTTGGTGCAAAATCATAGTGCTGTCTTGTTCTTTTGGTTCTCTGAGTTTTAACCAATCTCCTGCCCTTCTTTCTGTGCCTGTGGATCCTCCTGTAGGTGGGGATACATACAAAGTAGAAGAGCAGTTACTACCGAATTCCTTTTTTATTCCTGTTTAATGCTCTTGTGTCCCGTTTTGTATATTTGGGCTACACTGGTGGTGCCATATAAATAAACATATACATATGTACTGTACTTACATATATTTTAATGGATCCAAAATGCAGTCCATTTTAATAACTATATAATCATTCACAAGAAGAAATCCGTCCGCTGGGGAATGCAAATGTGTAACATCTCAGACTTCAACTTCCTAAGGTCTAAACTGGTTTGTTTATCATTTATTTAGACAGTACTTGTGTCTTAAATGTCACTAAATTAGATGGTATATGCACGGTATTCTGTAAAGTAATTAAAATATTTCTGCGCTGTCCTGTTAAACACCGGCAGAAGCCCAATTTCCTAGCCCAGGGCTGGGCACCAGCTGCAAGTTGACAGTATTCTTTAAATCAGTCTCACTTTGCTTACCAGGTAAAGCGGACGGGGGAGGGGAATTACAAGTCTGGATCAAAGAAGCTAAGAACCTGACGGCCGTTAAGACAGGAGGAACATCTGACAGCTTTGTTAAGGGGTGAGTGAAGATGGTCTTACACTTAATAGTCAACTGGATCATCTCCAGTGGCTCAGGAAAAGAAGGATTTAGTTACAAATAAGCAAATTGTTTTGAGATTGTTGTCTTCCACAATATAACTTTTTTAAGCACGTTTGTCTCAATCATTTGGCTCGGTACTGGTCATCTTGCTTATGAAGTAATAGAGAAAGTATATGCAGTAGGACCTCTTCATTCGGTGCCGTTTTTAAGACTCTTATTAAACAAACCGTGACATCTGTCAATGAAGTATCTTCTTTTGAGATGTACCAGGCTCTATTTTTCAACAGTACAACCAGTAGTGATTAAATTTTAATGCTGACAAAATGAGACCATGCCCCCAAGAACATGCACTATCATTTTAGTGCCAGAGGCCTTGCAACAATTGACTGTATTATTCGAGTTTTTGCGAGTTGTGCACATGTACGTGGCACCAATGTTCAAGCCAGGGTTTTTCAACTTGGAGAACTGGCATACAACCAAAATGTACATTATTTCTCCTTATAACAAATGATAAAGAGGCAAAACACACTAATATCAGAACAAACCTAAATTGCAAACCAGACACACAAGGATCAATTGCAAAACATTCTCTAACATATCGTGTTTAAGGTGCGTCAAGTTGAAATACGTTCCATCTCATAGTTCTGGACTCCCATAAAGCCCTTATTCCGAGCATCCAGGACTTCATCATTCTGTAGAAATTAAGACATGTTCGGCCTTGATATTGCGTACTAACTAAATGTACAGTATTGGTTATTTCTCTGGGCAGTTACTGTACTTTCACAGTTTAATTAGCCCAGGGCACGTGCTATTGTGTTGATATTCCCCGTGTATACAATAGTTTATCAGAGAGACTCATGAGTACTCTATAACAGTATGTGAGGATATGGAGAGTTCCCTTTAAAAAAAAATAAAAATAAAGTAAAGGACATTTGCAGCATGGCAGCTGCTGATAACACATCGGTTTAATGGAGAAAATAAATAGTCATAAACAAATCCGTAACATTTTGGTTCCCTAAGAGAGGGTCAATACTATTTCATGTGTGTAAGAGTTACAATGGGGGTAGAAGTACTTTAGTACTGTAAAAGCACCAGGTGACTTTGGAAAAGTCACTGTGGGCCATAAGACACCATCGGTGCTGGGAGACCCCTTACAGCCCCATTCAAGTAAAGGGGGGCCATAAAGGGCTATATTTACTAAGCGCTGCTATTCCACAAGGCATCTTATGGTCCGGAAGACACCTCATACATTTGAAAGGGATGTATTTGCTAAGCCATGAGGAAATACGGAGTACACTGCTTGGTAAATATGAGCCTCTATCTTTTTATGTATCAGACATCAAAACCATTCTATCTTTAGATTTTTATACCCAAGATACTACAAATTCTTGTATAATAAAATGATGAATAACCCCTCTTTCTATTGCCATCCTTAGTTATCTGCTGCCACTTAAAAACAGGAACACGAAGAGAAAGACCCCGGTAATGAAGAAGACCCTAAATCCTCATTACAACCACACCTTTGTGTACAGTGGGGTCAGACCAGAGGACTTGTATAATGTGTGTCTGGAACTGACCGTGTGGGACCGGGAGCCACTGTCCAGCAATGACTTCCTAGGAGGAGTGAGACTAGGCATTGGAAATGGTGAGAGGTCCTCCCCCCTCCCCCCTTGAACTCATGTCGGCTTCATGTTCCACCTGTTTAGAAATCAAAGGTGCAACCTACAGTATTACCTCTCTGTGCTAATAGGGTGTCTAGCACACACAATTGCTGGAAGGGAGGGTGGCTTCCAGGTACAATGGAGACAACCTGTTAAAGCATAAGAACTAGACTCCCCTCACTTGTGTTAAATATGAAAAAAATATTCCTTTTATTCCTGTTTAATGCACTTGTGTAACTTTTGTATACTCTCCCTGTAGTGTCTCTTTACAACTCTATAAAGCCTTGGCTACATTGGTGGTGTTATATAAGTTAACCTGTACATACATATATTTTAATGGTTCCAAGATGCCCCCATTTTAATAACTATATAATCATTCACAAGAATAAATCGGTCTGATTCGGTGTACGTGGGCTCTCCATGAATTGTTGATAAATGGATCATTCTTAGAACTGTGTGAAGTTGATTGAGGAGATGGGTTCAGTGTCTCTTTATCAACAACCCAGGCCAATCAAATGAGCGATTTTCAAAGAGATATGAAGTTTCCATGCACAAGATGGTGGTAATGTAAGCTCTAACAGTGTTGCTTATTGCAGGAATTACTCTTTCAGTTCTAATTCCAATGACAGAAAGTCCTATTTGAGCAGCACTTTTTATAAACCCAGTGTGATTGCTCACACCCTTAGCTTAATCTATATTATTTTTTTCTAGGCCTGAGCAATGGAGAAAATGTAGAATGGATGGATTCCACTGGAGAAGAGCTAGGCCTCTGGCAGAAGATGAGTCAGTATCCGGGATCCTGGGCAGAAGGAACTTTGCAGCTCCGTCCCACCATGGCCAAACCAAAGCCGTGAGCACCCAGCACCTTCTGCCATAACTGTGGTCACTGAAGCAGAACCTGAGACAGCAGTCAACTATTTCCTGCAATTTGCCACTCCCTTTTAATGCACTGTACATTATATTCTAGGAAAGCAAAAAAAAGTCTATTGTAGCTTATTTTAAAATAATCCAAGGATAATAGTACCTTGTGTTGATTTCTATTCCGTTTGTTAATTTGTATCACTTTGTTGAAACTAATGGATTGCCAGCCCCTCTTGGATGGAAGGGGTTAACATTGTTTGTATATGAGACAAGCGTGTCCTTTATTTGTGTGTGTGTGTGTGTGTGTGTGTGTGTGTGTGTGTGTGTGTGTGTGTGTGTGTGTGTGCCTCTTCTTCCGCCCTGCCTTTTTTGGACACAGTTATTTGTTTCTGATACTTGCAGGTATTTGAATGGTTTGTGTGGGTGCTGTGCCAGACACCTATTTAAATGAGTAAATTAAATGCTTCTCTAATATTTTATTATTTTCATATTTCCTACTCGGCCTGCTTCTGATTAATGAACAGGTTTAATGACCTGGAGTATTTATACAGACCTTAACAGAACCAAACATTCCTATCCGAAGAGGCATTTGCAGCCTAACAGAACCCCTGGTGCCAGATTTTAATTCCTCCAACTCTATCAAACAACCAACATTAAAGTCTTTCTAGCAGACGATAAGTGTAATCATTAGAGGCTCTATAATATTCCTGTACCTACATTTTTTTCAAGCAGAAGAGGCATTTGTCATTTTGCAGAGTAGTGTCACCTTGGCCATTATTTGATAAGCAGTCTTCTGCCATAAGGAACCTTCCTGCGCTTGAAAATGCCCTTTAGCCCATAGGTTTGAAGGTCGACAAGGTGTCCTCCAGCGCCGGATGGTGCCTTATGGCAGAAGACTGCATCCCCGTTTAATGCTGCTATGATTTCTTTAAGTCCATTAAATTGACTGACTTCACCGCCTTGTATTCTATGTGGTGTGCTTGACTTTAACGCTTGTATACTGACTTATCTTGACCAGGATTCTGTCTCTAGCACCCTCGTTGGTGACTTTATATGTCCTTTAAATTCTTCGACCTCTTGTTGGTCATCCCAAATTGCTGGCACTAGATCTTTCTTGAGAAGACTGCTTAGTAAATATGGCCTTGTGTCCTCCGTTTCCTTTTGTTGTACCCTTGTTCATTTTCACTTCCGCTATGACAACGCACAAACCATCAGTAATACCATGTAGCACAGCTTCTAGAACTACTATGTTTTAGATTAATAATAAAGCTATTATCGACGTTATGATAATCCGCAGTGCTGGACTTCCCCATACACCAGAGGTGGCCAACTCCCATCCATGGGTCATCAACAGGTCAGGTTTTCAGGATATCCCTGGTTCATCACAGGTGGCTCAGTCATTGACTCGGCCACCTGTGCTGAAGCAGGGATATCCTGCAAACCTGATCTGTTGGTGGCACTTGAGGACCGGAGTTGGCCGTGCCTACCCTAGACATACAACATGAAGGCTTTATCAATATAACATTTTTTAATTACAGTGATGTGACTAATGTTTATTAAATGGGAGTCGCCTGGAGAGGATCAGAGTTATTTTTCTTGGCATTCTTGTACTGTACGTGTATAATTCTAGTCGTGTACAGTATGCCCCTCCCAATATGTATGTGTATATCTAACTGTCCTAGCTATTTGTGTATCTGTAAATATGTGTCTCTCAGCCTGATCAAATTCTTCATTGTAAAATCCTCCGGTACTCTGTATTTTGGAGATATAAATAAACATTTGTATTCTTTACATTCTGATTTTAATCCTTGACAACACAACTTTAAAATCACTGCATCCCCCCCTTTCACCAAGAATAGGCATCTAATGTCCCTTGCATAACACATGCTTCAAAATGGACCTGTATGATTGTTCTCCATGGATGCACTCTATATGCAATAGACTGTGAGATCTCGAACGCTTGTGTATGATTTACATCTGTCAACTGTCATGTTGGTTCCCTTGTAGGGGTGTGCAATATCCTCGCTTAACCAAGCACTTCTAAGGTTTTACAACCAATACAAATGAAGCAGCCCTCTCCCAACTAAAACCTCTCTGACTGCCCCACACCTCTGGAATGCTCTCCTCCTCAATATCCGACTTGCACCCTCTCTCTCCACTTTTAAGACCCATCTTAAAACACCTCTTTAATGAAGCATACGAATACTGTATCTCCGTGGCTGATACTATACAGCTCATACAGTACATCGACCGTGGCCCCCTGCAGATGCATTTAGCAGACCACCTTCCTACAGTCTCTGTATGTTCTTCCGAATTTGCACTAAGATGAGGACAAAGCCGTTCTATCAATCCCTGTAAAATGTCGTTTGCAACAAACTTAAGTTGGCATTATTATTATGGATTAGGCACAATTACTATTAAAATGAGAGGTAAGAGTCATTTTAACTATTTATGTTGTGGTGTCAAACTGATTTGACCCTATTTTATGTTGCTGTAGTATTGAGATTATACACGTTGCATGGTGCACTTATCCAGTTCCTGGTTTAGGGCTGTATTTGTTTTTCAGATGCAAAGCGCACCAACGTTGAATGTGATATAAACCTCCCTGGTTTTATTAACACGTTACTTGGCTGCAAACAAAAAACAATTTTTACATCTGGACACTGTTTTTCCCTGAGTCTAATACACCCAGGAAAATGTGTTACTGCACAGACAATGTTTTGATGCACTGTGTAATTTTCCTGTGAGTCACATAGGAAAGAGTTTCGTGCATTGGACAGATCTTACACACGAACGGTTTCTCCAGACCTGGGAGATTCTCCTCGTCTCTAATTTGATATATATTGCATTATAAAAGGTGCATCTTCTATCCACCTGAATGTCAAAACTGCCTCAAGCTACCGATGTATGGAGCTGATCTCTTCTGCACAGGGAAGACTGCTTTACACCATAGTGAATTGGGGCTTTGTGGTTACATTTGCTTCCAAATTGCCTTAACTGTTACTCGGCGTAGAAAATAAATGTGTTCCTAGACTCTTGAGCACCGAAGACCTTAAGTCAGCAGTTGTCGCCCCATTAGGAAGCATGCAATGGGATTAAAGCAGCAGAGTGCAATGCTTAAAACTAAAACAGGGTGTGTGCCGCGCTATTCTAATAAAATATAATACGTGATCTAAACACTGAAACTAATTGCTGTAGTGTGTGTCATGTGGCTGCCCGATCAGTGATTTGGACCACCCTGGTCACAAAGTGAACATTGTGAAAAAAAGGTGCTGAATGGCGCCTTTAACTTGAAATGAGATGAATGCTAAACTAAATATTGTGTGTGTATATAAACAATACCAAAAAGGATATCACCGTGAATACAACGTATAAATGACTGTCCGGCTTAATCCATAGCTGCTTGGCTGATTGAACTCCGCATATGTAAAGAGGGAAGAAAAAACGTAACATAGTGTAATACCGTTTTGGTAAGAGCGGATTATACCAAATGGTACAGGAACAATGAATTCCTCAGAGGTTGGAAGAAGATGCAGAAAGGAAGGTATAATAATGACGAGACAAGGTCTGGAACTACAAGGCCGCAGCTTTTTATTTAACCATTAAATAATTGGTGCTACCCCTGCTAGAGCAGTCGCTCAAAGGGTTAAAGGTCCTTGAACCAATGACCCATGACACCCAAGCTGGGCCCACGTGACCCGGCTGTTGACACGAGTGGGCTCCTGGAACTAATATTTCTCCCAGTGTCTCCCCCTTCTGGCACCACCTACAGGGCTATTTAACACCCCCCCCCCCCTTAAACTAGCCCTGTACAGCCAGACCTGCCAGGACGGTAACGAGCCCGCCTTGCATGGCGTTATTAAATAAATCGGCACCAATGTCCGACAAGTATACCCCATCAGACCTAAACAAATGGCTAATCACCGAATCAAAGTCAGGATACTTTTAAAGTAGCCAACAAACATTCCCCCGCACAATTTATATCCTTTATCTCGGCTAACACCTGCTGGCCTGGCATATCTATACGTCCTTATAAAACACATCCGCCACATTACAGAACTTGCATCTGCCGTGTCACCCCTTAACTCTGCTAGCGGTACCACCACGCCACTCTGGGAGCCGGGCTGGCAGCCTCTGACTGGGTGACCCCTGCACCCTATGCTTCTGCCACCCTTAATGATGAACCCAGCCTGGCCGTATTGGGAATCGCTGCCTGCCCCCTGCACAGGGATAAATCTGTCCCTCAAAGGCTTGAAGTACACCCATCAACGTTTCAGGCAGGCCCAAAGACCCTGCCACATTAACCTCCACATGCCCCACCCCTTGCCGAGCCTGCGTAGACCCCTGGGGCCCGCCATACTAGGGGCCTCTGGTAGCTGTGATGCCACGGCCTGCTCCCCATTACCCCCACTTGACCTGAGCTCCCCCCCCCCGAGCATGAGCCCACGCTACTGTGGGTATAAGCGCCTGGGGCTTGTTTATTAATGACCTTGAGGTTGGCATTGAGAGCAAAGTCCATCTTTGCTGATGATACTAAATTGTGTAAGGTAATAGAATCAGAGCAGGATGTAATTTCTCTCCAGAAGAACTTGGAGAGACTAGAAACGTGGGCAGGTAAATGGCAAATGAGGTTTAATACAGATAAATATAAGGTTATGCATTTGGGATGCAAGAATAAAAAGGCGACTTACAAATTAAATGAAGATATATTGGGGGAATCCTTGATGGAGAAAGATTTAGGCCTTGTTCAGGGTGCCAGAGTGGCAAAACTAGCAAAAAGGTTGTCATTGCCAACAGCGGACAGTTTTAAAGTGTCCCCATTTTGTTTTTTGAGTGGGAGGGCGGGCGTTCGCGAGGGCGGGCGGCAGTCTGCTGGGCGATGTGTGTTCATCCCCAGCAGACTTTTTTAGGAGTTGAAAAGGGGGCGGGTCTACAGATGTGAGGTTAGGTATCGAGGTTGCAGTCTTGAAAGAATGATTTCATTGGCTGCCGAGGTCCCAGTGACGCTGCTGCAGCTTCAAAAAACGACTTGGTTTGTTTATTGAAACTGTAGCCAGCGTCAACTCCGGGCTTCGGAGACAGGGCAGCTGCTACACTGACAACCAGTATTCAATTTGAATACTTTGTGTCCCACGGCAGCTCGCACGTCAGCACGCCCTCCCTCCGAAGCCTGCACCCTGAACGAGGCCTTAGGAGTGCTTGTAGACAGCAGGCTTCGCAATAGTGCCCAATGTCATGCAGTAGCTGCAAAGGCAAACAAGATCTTATCTTGCATCAAACGGGCAATGGATGGAAGGGAAGTAAACATAATTATGCCCCTTTACAAAGCATTAGTAAGACCACACCTTGAATATGGAGTACAATTTTGGGCACCAATCCTAAGCAAAGACATTATGGAACTAGAGAGAGTGCAGAGAAGAGCCACCAAATTAATAAAGGGGTTGGATAACCTAACTTATGAGGAGAGGCTAGCTAAATTAGAAAAGGAAAGGGTTCTTTACAGTAAGGGCAGTTAAAATGTGGAATTCATTACCCATGGAGACTGTGATGGCAGATACAATAAATTTGTTCAAAAAAAGGTTGGACATCTTTTTAGATGGGACAGGTATACAGGGATATACCAAGTAAGTATATATGGGAAGGATGTTGATCCAGGGATTAATCCGATTGCCAATTCTTGGAGTCAGGAAGGAATTAATTTTTCTCCTCATGAGATATCATTGGATGATATGTACCCTGGGCTGCTGCTGTGCTGATCCGGAAGCCCAAACGCTGACAGCCTCTGTGAGGGATGGCCGGGAGAACTGAAGTCTTTGTACAGGGTTCTGAGTGGGGAAAGAGTTTAGCTCCAAAGTAGAGTTAGGTCCTTTTTGTTTTATGTATCCTTGTTTCGCCCTGTAAATAAACACTGTTAGGCAAATCCTAAGCTTTCCTGCCCTTAATACGGGACAAAAGACCCTGCAGCGTGACTGAGAAAACATCACTGTATGTTTGAACAGATGGTCTCCGGAGTTGAACCGCGTTATTTAAGCTTCGAGCATCCTAGAAAGGAAAGGGTTATTTACAGTAAGGTCAGTTAAAATGTAGAATTCATTACCCATGGAGACTGTGATGGCAGATACAAATAATTTGTTTCACAAAAGGTTGGACATCTTTTCGATGGGAAGTTATACAGGGATATACCAAAAATATCTACGTGGGAAGATGTTGATCCAGGGATTAATTCCATTGCCATTCTTGGAGTCAGGAAGGAATTTATTTTCCCCTTAGAGATATCATTGGTATATACTCTGGGTTTTTTGTTTGTCTTTCCTCTGGATCAATAAGTAAGTATAGATATAGGATAAAGTATCTGTTGTCTAATTTAGCATAGGTTGAACTTGATGGACCTATGTCTTTGTTGACACCTCATCTACTTGTAACTATGTAACCAGACATTTCCCAATCCCCCCCCCCACTTCGTAACCACACCCTAACTGTCCGGCACTCTGCTGCCAGCCTCGACCTTTGTGCCTACTACACTCTACTATCTCATCAGGACTCTGTCCCTCGACTCAATCCGCTTCCTGCTTGAGACGAGCATCATTACACATGCCTCCCATGTAATCAAGTGGTGACCCCCGACTAGTGTGGACTCAACTGGTGCCACGCCCCTCTGCAGTGTAAACTCCCACTTTCGTCGTAGCCCCTCTCTTTCCTCCTTTCGGACCACTCCCAGTAACTGCCATGTTACCCACCCTTTCTTCTCTGTTAGTTTTACAAGACACAGTCATTGGTGTCCGCACTCTCGCCATTACTGTCTACGTGGCGTCTCCACCGCCCACTGCAGAGCTTCAATGTCCTTGCCACCTCTAGGGGGCTCCATAGAGAACGCCTACTTCCTATCTCCGGTAAGCCTGTATTAACTGCAAGTGACCCCACCTGTCACATTTTAGCTCAGTAGCTCCCCTTGTGTCGCTTCCTCGTGGTCGCCACGTCCTCCAAAAAACTCGAGCTGCTCACTGCCCATCAGGTCCGTGTCCAGAGTCACACTCCCCGCTCAACGCTCTTTGCCGGGTTGGCCCCCTCTCGCAGGGAGGTGGTAGCGCGCAAAATGGAAGAAAAAACACCAGCCGGCCCGGGAACAGTGGGACCCCCCCCTATAACTCAGATGGCCCCCCGATAAACTCGAGGGCTCACGCCCCGTGGGTGGTCACTGTGGCCCCCAGCGGGGCTCAGTTGCGCCAGGGAAAGAACGCAGGGGCCGAGGCCCTTCACTTACCCCTGGATGTGTCCCTGCAACCTCCCTTGCTGCCACAGTCATCCGCATGCTGTGCGCATGCACTGGTGCTCCTTCCAATGCTGCGCAGGAGCTACCCAGCTTCACTATGCGAGACTTCCCCCACCTGTCCGGCTCTTTTCCCGCTGGGCGGAACTTCCCCTGCCTCAGCCAGTCCGGCCCGCCAGCTCCCATGCAGTTGCTGCCACGTGGGAGGCCCAGCCCCGGAACAGACACATAGCACCACACAGCTTCAATTGCTGGCAGGGCGTGGACTGACCATGCGCCCTGCCAGCCAAACCAAATAACCTGCCCCCCCCCCTTTTTTTTTAGGTGGAGAAGGGTTATGAAGCTTTGGAGCAGGGGTCCCCCTCTACCACGATAGACCAGACCCGCAGACGTTACGACATCTCAGCGCATTTTAAATGTCACGTGGGCCAATAGGAAGCTACAAGGGTTGATGTCCTGGCTTCCTATTGGCCCACAGGACGCGGGGCATTTAAAGCCGCCATTTCGATAGCCCCACCAAGCACAGATGGAGCTGGTAATGGCACCCCCTTCCGACGTAAGTATCTTCGGAAGCAGGAATGCTCGAAGCTTAAATTAACGCGGTTCAACTCCGGAGACCCTCTGCTTCAAATACATGTGATGTCTCAGTCACGCTGCAGGGTCTTTTGTCCCGTATTAAGGGCAGGAAAGCTTAGGATTTGCATAACAGTGTTTATTTACAGGGCGAAACAAGGATACTACAACAAAAGACCTAACTCTACTTTGGAGCTAAACCTTTCCCCACTCGAACCCTTACAAAGCCTTCAGTTCTCCTGGCCATCCTTCAAAGCTGTCAGCGTTGGGCTTCCGATCGCACGCAGACAGCCCAGGGTACATATCCATCCAATTATCTCATGAGAGAAAAATTAATTCCTTCCTGACTCCAGAATTGTCAGCGGATTAATCCCTGGATCAACATCTTTCCCACGTTTCCTTACTTGGTATATCCCTGTATACCTTTCCCATCTAAAAAGATGTCCAACCTTTTTTTGAACAAATCTATTGTATCTGCCATCACAGTCTCCATGGGTAATGAGTTCCACATTTTAACTGCCCTTGCTATAAAGAACCCTTTCCTTTGTTGCTCGTGAAATTTCCTTTCCTGCAACCTTAACGGATGGCCCAGGGTCCTTTGTACTACCCGTGGGATGAATAGTTCTTTTGAAAGCTCCTTGTATTGTCCCTGAATATATTTGTATATAGTTATCATATCCCCTCTTAGACGCCTCTTTTCTAATGTAAATAAATCTAATTTAGCTAGCTTCTCCTCATAAGTTAAATTGTTCACCCCCCTTATTAATTTGGTGGCTCTTCTCTGCATTCTCTCTAGTTCCATAATGTATTTTATAAGGAGTGGCGCCCAAAATTGTACTCCATATTAAAAGTGTGGTGTTACTAATGCTTTGTAAAGGGGCATAATTATGTTTACTTCCCTTTCATCCATTGCCCGTTTAATGTAAGATAAGATCTTGTTTGCCTTTGCAGCTACTGCATGTTTTTGGGCACTATTGCTAAACCTGCTGTCTACGAGCACTCCTACAGCCGCAACCCCTTTTATTCTCCAACATCACCGCATTTTTCGGGGATTTTTTTTCGAATGCCACCTTTGCCACCGTGTTCATGCCGCATTCTGGACGCATTCTGACCGCATTCATGGTGCATTCACAGCCGCGGTTGATGCGCGGTTGATGTGTTTATTGATAATGGTTCGGATTTAATAGGTTGCAATTCTTCGCGTGTCCGCCAGATGGCAGATATTCATGAATTGTAATGCGCATGCGCTTCAGTAATGTGTCGACTTGCAGGTGTTTCGTTTAATACCACAGTGGTCTATTGTAAATTGGCCTTGGGACTGAAGGAAGAGGTTACAATAATGTATCAATTTAGGCTTTTCATATTAAAGAAAGACAAGCACCGTTTCCGGTCTGGTTATTGTCCTGAGAGTCCCGCCATGAGTGCAGAACTGCAGCCCGTGTTCAAAAAACCAGACAGAACGTATGCTTATTTAATATGGGCCGCGATTAATGCAACAGATGATAAGATGGCAACAGTTGTTCAAATTTATCAGTATTTTATCGACAACTATGACTTTTACAAATTTTCGCCAGATCCTCATGTGTGGAAGCGTGCAATAAGGAAAAAGTTATGTAGCGATCCATGTTTTTTTCGTATTGATCCCGATTTTATTAGAGGGTATTGGTGTGTATCACCAGGTTTTTCCCGTATCTATGATCATGCAGACGGCAAAAGGCAAAAGGTCGTGTTAAAACCAAGTAAGAAACGTCAGTCGCTGGCAAGCAATGCGCCAGCACCGGCTTCCAATAACGCTCCGACCGTCAGTGACAACCCTTGCTGTCTGTCCCCGCCCGGATACCTGCAGCCTGAGACGGATTTCGCGTACAGTTTCGAGCAAGCTTGCATGTACCTAAGCAATTTCCAGCCTCATCAGCTGACTACAGGTGCAGTAGACCCGCTGTCACCTGTCAACTACGTGTATAATGAAGAATACGAGAATGGCAGTGGCTCGGCGCCAGCTGATTGGGAAAGTCTATGGTGAGTAAGGTTGCCGTATTTTATTCTGGTTTTTATATTTTGAAAATATCAATATCAGTGCGATTCAAAAGTCAAGCGATTCTCCAGCAGCATGAAGGATTACCGCAGTTCAAAGAAATGACATAATTTCAAAAGGAATGTCATCATAATAATTTGATCCCTACACCCCCAAATACAGTATATAAAAAGCACACAAATCAACCATGTGCAGTCAAACGCACAGGGTCGCAGTCAAAAGATACAGCACAGATTGAATATCGTAATATAAAGTTGGTCTAGGCAGGCTTGTGGAGAAAATAAAAATAAGAAATGAGGAGAGAAAAAAAATATTTTTTTTTTGGTCACTCACTCATTCACGCTTGAACTTCGCAAGCCATCAGTGGTGAATTTACAGACGCATGTGCACTAATAAGCTATGTACTGTAGCTCCCATTCTAAAAAGGATTACACGCAGGCGCAGTGAGGTGATGCTCGGCTAAGGACGGATTAAAAACACAATGGCAAACTTCAGAAACTGAATGACTCTGTAGAGGTGTCTGTCGATAAGAGTTTCAAATCCTTGAGCGAGCCTTGTGTGTGCGTGGGGGAGGGGGGTACAGGGTACAGCAGCGTGAAGGATTACAGCAGTTCAAAGAAATTACATAATTTCAAAAGGCAGGTCTGAGCTTTGTGAAAGGCTATAAATAATACACCACCAAATATAACTGGGTTGAACTGAATGAGACTTAGATATGATAAAATATAATTTATTCCTTGAAAAAGGTGAACACGACAGATTATACAAATAACAGACAAAATATAGCACTTACCTAAAGGTTAGGACAAGAAAAGCCATCAGGATACAGGATGGGCCATTTCTTCCATAATTCAGATGAAGACATCCCAGCAATACATGAAGATCATGCAGACCATACATGAAGACACATGAAGACATTTGAGTAAGGGTGACTCTGACTTTGAAGGAGATTTTTGGCTTCCCTTGTAAGTGTGAAAACCGACACTTTAAAACACTCAGGGCCTCATGCAGTAAGCCCCGATCCAACATTTTCGGTAAGGGTTGCGGATTGGTGGCTAACAGGCCATTTTTTGGCGATTTGCCCTCGCAGTATTCAGTAAGGGCCGAATCCTTCCGATCCCTGCCGAAGCACTGCGAAAGCAAAGCTGCCGATGACCTGTGGCGATACAGCCTGGCTCCCGATAAGCCTTTGGTGCCGATAGATGTTTGCAGCTGAGAGAGACAAGCCGCTCTCTCAGCGCAAACATCGGCAACAAAAAAAGTATTTAAAAACACTTTTACTCATAGTGTACATGTGCAGGGGGTCTTCGGAGCTGAACCGCGTTGGTTTCAGGTCCGGGGACCCCCTGCCCCCCGAGATACAGGCCCCTTTATGGGGTGCCGGTATACCTCGGCGTTTAAAGGTCCCAATCACGTGACCGCGACCTGTAAACAAACCAGAGGGATACCGGCACCCCATAAAGGGGCCTGTATCTCGGGGGGCAGGGGGTCCCTGGACCTGAAAACAACGCGGTTCTGCTCCGGAGACCCTCTGCACATGTACAGTATAAATAAAACACACACACATCAATAAAGACTCGTTCCTTACCTTGGCGGCTATGTGCAACGGTAATGAAGCAGCATGAATGTCTTTTTAATTATACTGTACAGTGAGCAGGGGGTCCCCTGAGCTGAACCGCATTGCTTTGTGGAGCAGGGACCCCCTGCTTCCCGAGTTACAGGCCCCGGTATGTGTCATCGGGTGGCAGTGTCGCCGCCATGTTTATAGCGTCCCCGCAATAAACATGGCGTCCACACTGTAACCGATGGCCCAAACCGGGGCCTGTAACTCGGGAGGCAGGGGGTCTCTGAGCCACAAATAAATGCGCTTCATCTCAGGGGGCCTCCTGCTTCCGCACAATATTATTAAAATACATTAATGCTGCTTCATTACCATAGCGGATTTCCGCTAAGGCAATGAAGGGGTTAACGCATAGTAGCATGTTTATTGGGGACAAATGCCCCCAATAAACATAGCAGCAATACACAACATACAGTATAGTAATGGGCAGAATGACTATTATCCACAAATGGATAATAGTGCAGTTGTCCATTTAAAATACATACACAACAATAAAGACATTAAATACATATAGCACTCACCCATGTCCCACTGCCACGATGAAGGCCATCCTCATCTTCATCCTGCCCATGCCCCATCCGCTTCTGCAAAACAAACACAAGAATTACAACATCCAAATTAATGTCCCCTAACCCCTTAATCACCATAGCGGTTATTAACCACTACAGTTATTAAGGGGTTAAGCCACCATCACCCACATACCCTCCCCCACAAAGCCCCCCAACCACCCTCACCCAATACCCACAGGGGAGTCCTACCAAATACCCTTGGGCCTAATACCCCCTCCCCCAGCACATACAGTACAATAATGTGCCAAATAACTATTATCCACATAGGGATAATACATTATTTGGCCATTATTAAACACATTCAATACCGTTAAAATGTAAAGAAAATTGTACTAACCTCATCAATAAGAAGCCTCCGTCGCCAGCATCATCCTTGGGGTCCGTTGCCAACATTATAAATAGCCACAACATTTAAATATCATTAACATAACACTGAACCCCTTAATCACCTTATCGGGTACTAACCTGAAAGGTAATTAAGGGGTGAAGCCATCCTGCAATGCCTACAACAGTTATGCATAACATCCTCAGTGAAATAAATACCCATTGCCTAACCAAATTCCATTTAATCATTCAATCTGTAGGCTCACATGCCTCATAAAACATTGCATTTACAGTGTATACATGTAGCATAACATGTAAACTGCATGTACACGCTGCAAATCAATGTTAACAATACAATAATCCCACTCAAATCGCCATACATCACAAGAAGTATATTATTTAATCCAATAAACTCACCATCAATGAATTACCACACATCACTTACATCCCTAAACAATTAAAATACCATCCATACCAATTACACAATGAACTAAAGCTATCCTAACAGAGAACAACTTCAAAACATAGAAAAAAGTACACCAACAATTACAATATACTAAAGCAAGGCTTTCCATATCCTACTGTACGGCCTGGAAGCCCAAAACTTACATCTGTCTAAAAATAAAATACATTTAGCACACATCAATGCATAGCCACAATGATTAACAATACAGAATAAGAAGCTTTAACAACACTATCATTTCTTACCCTGTATATATATCTGTACACATACATACAGACATACATACAGTGGGAAGAAATGTAATGCATTATAAAAAA